>VCRD01000110.1:351110-376496 GCA_006783055.1 Trinorchestia longiramus
CATGCTCGTTCAGCCCCACATGTCCTATTTATGAGAGTTTTAAAAATGTCCAATATATTGGACCCAGGGACTGAAGGGGTTAAAGAACGAGGCGTGCTTTTAAAGGAAGTACCGTTTTGAAATAAAAATAAAACGAGTAGGTTTTTCCGGGCAGTTTGATATTTACGTAAAAGCTTGTACTTTAATCAACTTTTCTACAGAATTTCCACCGATCTCAAGGCACTTATCGTATCGTACAACTAGCTTTTGAATAAAGTCTTCGGAGAAATCTGTCGCCAGTCAGCATTTTCGGTACCAAGTGTGAACATAATTTTCCATAATGTAAGCGTTCTACAAACAATTGCATAAAGCTCACTTCTTGACACTTGAGGAAGCTCGTCACATAACGTTAAAATTGTAAAGCGTTTTTCTTTCACACTTTTTCATAAATTTTCTGCTCCAAATCGTCAGGAATGACTGAAGATTGCCCAGTTTGTTCCTCATCATGCACATTCGTACGGCCATCTTTAAAAGCTCTCACGTATTTCTGTACCATCCCATTGCTCATAATGTTTTCTTTATACACTTTCTTGATCTGACGAATTTCAGCCGCTGTCACGCCTTTAATACTAAGAAAACAAATCACAGCGCGTATTTCGCAATCGGCGGGATTCTCAATGGGAGGATGCATTTCAAATACGAACAAATGTACACACGCCAAATGACTTTGTACTGGCGTCTGTGGCTTGCCAACAGAGTGCGGCATACAATGTGTATGCACCAAATACAGACAGCGGTGTTGCAGGAGAGGAATCTCAAAACGGTATTATTTTAAAAATGCTCCTCGTATAATGCATAGCGTTTAAAACAATATATGAGTTAGCTTTTACTTTTTCCCCCGTTGCACCAACTGTTCCTGACTAATATCAAAAGTTGTATGCACCACCTCTTTCTGACCAGAGAGAGTACAATTTTTTTGTGGGGGTGTATTTTGAGGATAGCACAGGTGATGTTTTCTTCTCATTCCCTCTTGTATTTCCCTCTTGTATTGCGCTTCAATCGTGCAAGCGACATCCTGTAAGAGTAGGAGTTGTGCTCTTTTGATGGTCCATTTTTCATGTTATAACTTAGGATTTTTGTATTTTTAAATGTTCACTTCCATGAGTGTTGCATGACATAATTTTTGCAGTAATGCACTTAAGAGTTAGTCTCTATACCTTCGTATGTTTAAAGTGTATGCATGACAGTCGTTCGTATTGTTACAGTTTAATTTGTTCCTAGAGTTTGAATGGTTGTTTTGTGTCTCATTTTTGTATTGTCAAACGTTGTAGTTCTTCATTATACGATTAGTAGCCAGTAGTCAACTTTGAATTGATGTTAATTCTCGGTTTTCATTAGGAATTAAATCAGGCATACACGAGTAATTAAATTAAAATTAACTTACGACCGTATATGCGGCTTGCTCTTCTAGCTTCTTCCTAGGTGAAATAGTAATAGTCAGGCGCATTTCAGCCGACAAAGTTCCTTTGATTTCCCTGGTAAGCAATTTCTTCACTGCTTTCATTTTGTTCTTGTAATTAATTACGCTCTGAATGGTTATTGTTAAGAATTATGTGTTTTCCTTAATTCAAAGGGCAGAGGAAAATTTAATTGTAGGGCCTTTGTGTCTAGCTGAAATAAGATGTATCCTGCCCTAATGCTTCTTAAGCAACACCTAACAATTATTTCCGCTAATTGAAGTTGGAGTTGTGTGCGTTAATTCTAACTGCATTTCCTTTCTTTAGTTAGTGCTTTAAAATAACTCAAGTCCCCCAAATTTGGGTGCTAAAATCAATTTTTTTTAATATTTTCCCTTATCCATATGTCTGAGAGCATTAAGATTTTTCCTTCTTCCTTGAGTGACGAAATCGTGTTGTATTGCTCCTCATTTGCTGAATCAAAACCCGTGCCTGATTTTCAGAGCCGAACTGAAGCCTCGTAGAGCAGCAATTACAGCACCCACGTTGTGCGTAGAATTGTGAACTCATGGAGTGAGCACGGAACTCCTGAGAATTTTCTGCATTCTTCATCTATATCGGACAAACTGCGTGCTTGGAGAGCCGTCAGAAATACCTTTACTTTATGTTGCTTGACACTCCTCTCGTACGAGCGTACTGATAATTTTCAAAATGTGTAGTTCTCTTTCTTTCTTTAAGAGTTGCCTTCTATATTCTCACGTGATAATCTAATTGATTTCTAGTGGTTACCAACGATTTCTAAAATTTATTTAAACTTTATTTTTTTATTTTTTATTGTTTTTTGCGTTTACTACTTCCTCTAACAATATTTTTCTCTCAATTTTACAATATAATTGCCCATGAGCTCGCAAATTTCATCGCCTTTGTGTCGAAAATATCATCACCTCTATACTGGAAATTACTTTTTCTTTGTAAATCTCATTCTCATAACCTTTATTGTAGAAACTCTCATCACTTTCGTTCTAGAAACTCTCATCGCCATTAACTCAAACACTTCATCGCCTTTCTGCTAGAAAACCTCTTCTCTTTGCTCGAAAATCTCAGTCTTAAAGCACGAAAATTTCATCGTTTTTATGCTAGAAAATCTCATCGCCATTGAGCTCAACAATCTCATCGCCTATGGGCTCGAAAATTTCATCGTCTTTGCCCTCGCAATTTTTGGTGGCTGGCTTCAGACAATTCGTCTTCGTTGACTGTGGACCACCTTGCGTTGTTTCTTCAGAGTTTAATTCCCGAGCGGGTCCAGCTAGCTGCTCTGAAGAGATGAAGTTATCGCTCTTCTGTGTCGTGCGATGATGATGGACCGCTCTACTGGGCACTGCATTGCCGCTTCTCTTAGCCTTCAATGAATATTACATACTTGGCCTAACCTAGCTGGGTCTTCAAAAATAGACTAGCATGATTCTGGTGTGACACTCGTGTGCTTTAGATTCTTGCTAGGAAGGACTATTAAGAGAATGGTACTTCAACGTCTTGAAGGCCCACCACTACCAGCAGGATACGTAGGGTTCTTGAGTTGCATTCGACGTCGTATGTCAATAGTGCTATTCTTGATCAGTGTGACCAGGGGACTGACCATTCTTCAGTAGTAATTCAGATCACTGCAGATTCATCACTTGCTACAGGAAGCTGTATGGAGTTTAGTTTTGTTATTAGTTCTGCTTTCTGTGTCTAATTTTTACTTTTCTCTCTAGCGGGAGGTTGGCATTTAGTTCCGTTGCTTGACCGTCTGTGATACATCATTTATTAGGTATAATATTTTGGCCGGTGTTTTCTCGTCTGTTGACGTGTCGGGGAGGCTCCTGGATGAAACTGTGCATCATCTCTTCTTAAAGTTTTAGTTCCTCGTTGGTATATTTTTGTACTTCTTATCACGTCATTTGAATACGTGCAGTTGTATATTCTTCTGGCTTGGTTTATGTTTTTGCATCATAGTACTGGCGCAACTCCATGGTTATCAGAGCATCTCTCGGCTGCTCGCCCTCCAGCTAAAGTTTATGATCAAAAAGTGTACGACGCTTCGCCTCGTCATATCCGTCTTGCACGGCCTCATCAAGAGCGTAACCAATCACATGATACGGTTGAGATTATGTTCACATGAAACGCACCACTTGCAAAAACAGCTCTCGCTCGCCGCAAAAATAGCTACCAAGAATGGCGTTTCATTGTCCAATGCCTTGCGGACTCCAGGGCTGCGGTTAGAAGAGGCGGCGTCTTCAGATGTTGCGCCCAAGAGCGGCATTGCGTGACGCTTTTTTGTATTCTCTCTTTCTCCTGTCAAATTAAATTCATTTGCAATGATGCCCACGGACTTGCAGCCCAAGTATTATTCCTTAAATCCATTTGCCAAATGCCATTAGAAATTGATGTTCTAGCTAGCCTCTCTGATACGAATATTGTGGAATTTTTATCTCTTTCTATTCAATTGAAACAGTTTGGAGTTCATTATTAGCAAGTGCTTTAGGAGGCTTGTTGATGTTTAAAATGAACATTTTTTACAAGCGGTTGAAAGTTTCTACAATATGCTGAATTAATATTATAAATTTGTTAGTTTTTTTCAATTACCTCCGCTTGCACACAACAGATTGAAAAAGTTCTCATTCTTTGATTTGTCGTTTGCTAACAGCTGTTTTAAACGTGAGCTTTTATTTTTTAGGGTCAAGATTCATCCTAAATTATAAAATTCTGTTTAAAATAGGCATTGTTAATTATGAAATCGTTCTTCCTGAGAGACTTTTAAGAACAGAGTAGACTTTATTACGTAACTTATATTTTTCAGTGTTTTTTTGTCTCTGCTACATCTTTATAGTTTTTGAATTGTAATGATAATATGCACTAAAATGGTTGAGCCTACTTCTGGTGCTTGCTTATATACGACTTTGAGTTTTGGAGATAGCGATTGAACGTTTACCTCATGAATATTTTTGGAATTTAGTTTCATTTTGTCGACTAAGTTGTATAGTGAGGTGCCTTTACGGCCAGGGAAAATATTAATAATTTTCAATTTTGTGCAAGTTTCTGATATAGATCAAGCGTGTTATGTTTAGTGAAAGAGCTTTCCACTTCCAACTTTCCACTGTAATAAGGTCATGTTTGAGCTGACCTGGCTCTAAACTTCAGAACACTCTGCGTTATTTTCTTAATCTGATTAGTTATTTTACTTCTATGAGCCACAGCCATCAAATAGTTGTCTGCTCTAGGTTCTTATCTTTCATCTTGGATTGTGTCTTCATCAACCAATAAAATGCCTAGAATGCTGCATGAGCATATTTTTCAGTGTAACACTCTTATTTTACGATAATTAAAATGAACTTGCTGGCATGTCATGCGCAATTCGAATCTTTTTTTTATCTAAAAACAGAATACTACGACTCTTTTTTTTCTCAATACTACATTTTGTGATGGAACTTCGGCACAATTGGATGGGCGCCTTTGGCCCATCACCTTCGCCTGAATGATTGTCTCCATACCTAGAAGTGTCGTCCACTTTCACGCATCGTGCGTTCGCCGCGCGTTGTGGAACTTGCCCCTTCTGAAAGGTATCTCAGTCACGATTTAATTTAGCTTCCTAATTCGGCATCATCGACAAGCCTTTTTCCTGCTGTTTGATTTCCTCATAAGGATGCGGCAACTTTCGTTTTTGCGTCCCTACAAGTTTCTCTCAAACGATTTTCTTTGGTTTCGTGTGCGTGATCAGCCTTTTGATTGGTTGATTATTTTTATCGAATATTGTTGCAAACTCTCTGGCATTTTGAATGATACACGCACATCGTGAGTGTTAGTCGTGGCCTGATAATTGAGGGCGTATTTCCGTTCGTCTCGGTGGATCAGACTTTTGAATATGTCCTTAGAATATTTCAGCGCCACCATTACGATCGTAAGTGCTTAGAATAGTCGCCTTGCACGCTATTATGAACAAAATGTATTGTCGCTGTCCCTTGAAAGAGTTATCTTTATGACACCTCCATGCCGGCGTTCCATTCAGGCACTGGTCATGTAAGTTTTTTGGACAGATTTTTTCACAGCAAGTTCTTTCTGGTTTCCAGGACGTAAAGTTACGCGTGGTCGTCCATCACGCGACTCCTGCAGTGTCCTTGTAAAGGGCGCGATGATAGCGAGTTGCATAAAATTTGGCTCCTCTGCGGTCTAAAATGAGAAGTTCGAGCCGGTGGTGTTGTCACCTCGTTAGGCTCATTGCGCCGCACAAGATGTACGGCTGTGCGCTGACCAAGCTTTATTCTTACCGAGCCTGGTGGAGCTAACTCGCCTCCTGACCACGGTTTAGGCTTACGTATCAAGCCTAGCCAGGCTAACTTGCTCTTTGACCAAGCTTTATTTCCAGCCAGGCTATGCTGGTAACTTGGTTGCCTCTTGCGAAGTGTCAGCTCCGAGTCTCATAATTTGCGCTGGATGGTCTCTTTCTTGCTTCTGAACTGGAAAATGCCAAGCTCGATCTCTCTGCAACGATGTCCGAGCATGGTTGGTGCCTAGCAGATTGAGCTCGTCCTCATGCCTGAAAAGATAATCTCTTCCTTGTGACGCTCCTGTAAACTGATTCGCCTGCTGCGGTCGACGTTTATCTCTGCTAGCAAATTAGTGCAAATGAACGCAGTCCGAGGAATGACACTTGTGCGCTCTAAATTTTTCCAACTTTTTGGGATGTTCTGCCGAGTGCAAACTGAGCCAATTTAACTAAATTCACATTGCGAAGCATCTTTGCAGATTAGTGTCAGTTCCATTAATTTCAAAAAGATCGGATGAAAAACATTAACTCTATAACTTGCAATTTCAACACAATCACATACACGCAACTGGAAATTTTTGATGCGTTAAAATATTATTTTTCCAGGGATGGCTGTCAATAATGGTACTCTCCATATCATCGCTATCGATATAAAATCATGAATTATTTCTCCCGCTAGTCGGAAACTCTTAGTACTTACAACTTTGGCGTTGGTTGGAACAATTAGTTCATAGAGGGAAAACCCTCAGAATTTGACTAATACATTAGATTTTCAGCGTTATAACTCATACTTTAAAAATATGTAAAAGAGACAGAGAAAGAACTAATTTCCTGAACGTTTTCAGCAACATTAATACCGGAATGTTCTACCAACTGCTTCTGACGAGAGGAAGTTATACTCATCCGGCGGGGCTGTGATTTGCAAACAACTTAAACAATTGTTGGTCTGTGTTGGAGAGACTGAATTAGAATTTTTGTGTTTGAACTTTTAATTAATTAGCCATATTCCTCGTACATGTTCGGAAATATATTAATTACTGTTTGTAGACGTGGTAACGAAACACTAACGTATATAATATCATGTGTACTGATAGAGTATATCTGAATTAGTGCTCATAGTATTAGTTCGAGATCAGGAAATTCTACGGTTAGTATTACTTAGGGTTGTGAATTATACACTTTTCCATCCAAATGAAGAATGATTTGTCCATTGTGTTTACGTCGTTCTTATAGCAGTTGAAGTTCTTCACATTCATGCACAGGAGTAGCAATACTCCAGGTAGTCTAACTTGAATGAAAGATTATGTATTTACCTTAGTGATGTTAGAAAATTGGCAGTCATAATTATAACGTAGCATGACAGCTATATTTATCGTCGGAGTTGCAGCTGTACGACGCTTGCCTTATTCAGTGCATAGGTCATGTCGCTTCGTTTGCTTTATTGAGATCTCAATTTCGCGCTCCTGGACGGATCATCATTCTGGATATTTTATTGCACATATCTTGTTTGAAATGCGATTTCGTTGTATTTTGATGCCATGTTCTCAAATGGACTGGGAGGGGAGCCGATTATCATGATTACATCGTGGCTTACGCTTCTCTGATTGGCTCTCACTGCACTCGTTAAAGAGGCTTCCAAATTTTAACTTGGCTCCAGGGAGACCTCTACAGGCTTTGCCCCGATGATCCATTTTTTATGATCTTGACGGGTCTTTATGTTAAAAAAACAGCTCATAACTTCAGGTTACTAGGTCTCAAAAAAGAAAATTGTGTCGGAAATGAATAAAAAAATTCTATGACCCAATTTAACTTTATGTGTGATGAGTTCCACATTTTATAGTGGCGCTGAAAGTTACCATGTGATTACCATTATATATTTAATTTCATGCTAAGGTTTACTATGTTTCGTTATTGCTAAGTGGGGAAAATGCTAACCTATTAGCTAGATTAAAGAAAAAGCTGCTGCCGGTGTATCGCTAGGTGTCTGTGTTTGTTAATTTACTTTTTACGTTTTCATTTACGTTCTTATTATTTCCAATTCTAATTTTTTTTATGAAATTCATTAAAAATCGTGACTATTTTAGGGTTCTTAAATTCCCTTTGTTTCATCATTGCAAATGAAAATGTACTCTTCAATGAAGCTCCGTATGTGATTTGTAATACGTCGTATTGAATTATCCCACATTCTTTAAGGTCGTAGTTGACCTCGCTTTAGTGACACAAGCTTATCCCTGGATAAGCCCTAATGCTGCTTAAGCAACACCCCAGTCTGGTAGCTTTGCTTCACTCTCTTCAGCACTCGTCCTGTCGTTCGGTCTCTTAACACGTTGACTCCGAAGTGGTACGTATGTGTACCACTGAGGTTAGGTTCTGTATTTTTTTTCAGATCCTTCTAGTGACTATGCGTACAAAGTGAAGATTTACACCAGTCAGGCAATCGGAGGCAACGTGTTAATTGTTAGTGGATGCAGCAGCAGACGTGAGAGTTGATTATTGAGTCTGTGTAAGTCCAGGCTTGAACGTTTCTCCCATATAACACTGTTGCTCAGCCAGATAATAGTTAGTGCAAAACCGAATAAGCGTCAATTGTACAGGAAAATAAACTCCCGTATGAATGTGATTTTTAAAAATATTGCAGTGCATCACTTTATTCTATCACACTCTGCAAGCATCATGGGTTAATTTGTTTTAGATTTTTCTGTTTGAAAGTTTGTGAGGTTGATATTTACGTAATTTTGAATATTTCGTTTGTTTTTGAGATATACGTCACTGGTTAGATGCAAGTATATTTTTGTCGGGTAATATTGCTCAAGGAAGTTTTCCCGGCGAATTTTTTTTGACAATAGGTCTTGTGACATCGACTAGCGCCTACTGTTTAATTTCTTGTTGAACAAATGCATATTTATTTAGGAGTATACACGTGTGAATATTATCGAGAACTCAGCCCAAGCCATCCAAAAACCATATTTAGCCCTGTACTAATGTTTGGTAGTGCATTTTTGTGTTGATATATTTCCTTATAAATTCTTTTAATACGATGTACATAAAACTATAAAGTATTCGAAGGAGGTGTGTTACATAATGATACACCAGTTCATGTAACCAATATCGACGAGTATGTTTCTTTGGTCGCTTTTTAATTATCCCCCGCCAAGTGTAAACTGGAAGGTATACGGTAACCGTACGTTCTCTTGTATTGTTACTCCTCATGTTTTCGGTCACGACTGGCGGTTCTTCCCACTGCGGACGACTTCGTGCGTTGTATCGTCACGTTGTTTCCTCCGCCACTTTGCATCTACGGCATCGCCATCGATTTACCTGACTCACTGAAAATCTCGATAAATTCCAGTGTAAGATATTTCATGGGAGTTTTCCTGTGCGTCGAGTCACGATAAATCCGTATTCAGTATCCACTGCTGGTGCTCGCTTGAATTTGCCGAGCTTTGTGTGGATTCCGACGATCAGATCACGACTATTCTGCCCCGATATAATCTTTATGAGCGTCTTGTTATAGGCTCGTAATCTAGTCTGGTGATGCTTCTCGCAGCCGCGGGTGACAAGTAACTACTCGCGTGCTTTGTTGTTGCTTCAATTGCATCGCTTTCCCATTTGCTGCTTCAAAAAATCAACCGAATTGATATCCTGATTGCTTTACTCTGCTGGCCCTCCATTTCGCTCTTCAAAATTTTGCTGCAACTCTTGCTGAAATTTTTCTTTCACACGCAAATTTTTGTTTTCCTCTAAGCGTCTCGTTCAAACAAGGGTCTCAATTTTTGTCCCTCATTGTTTTCTTGCATCAATATCCTCTAGATTCTTTCCTCCGTTACTCTTAAGTGCTTGAGTTATATTTTTTGCCTCATATCAAACGAACTTTTACTCTTAAAGCTTGTGTACGAGACTAAGAAACTTGGATTTTGTTTTGAGGGCAAATAATTGTGACTTAAAGATACGGTTACTCGTTTTAAGATATTCAGTTGTGTATAGTACTATAGTTTTAAGCTTTTAACTCTGATAGCTTGTTTTGAATAATAGTTTTTAATGTATTCACCTCTCTTATGTTATCTTAAGTGTATGGAACCTTTATTAGCCTTCATTATACGTGCAACTTACCGTATTTCCTACATGTCTTACAAATCCTCCATTAATAATTCCTCTACCATCAAGTTAACAATAATTTGATAATTAAAATTCTTTCTAATTAAACCTGCGCATTGTTTTTGATTTCGTGTCTACGTAATGTCTTTACGGACTTGAATGTATAAATATACATATATATTTATGTATAAATAACAAATATTATATATGCGCCCACGCTGCCACGTGGTGTCATACTATAGAGTCTAGAGAAACAGAGAGAAACGCTCAGAAGTGTATAATTTGTTCCAAAAATATAACCATCAAAATGTTAGGTCATCACCATGTTAATCGCACCGACTTCATATACTGTTTCAACATTAGACAAAAGAAGTATTGCTAACTAGAATTTTTATTATTGAAAGTTTATTCTCATTTATTTTCATTCCTCCTGTCGTGATTTATCAAGAGTTTAGCGGACTCTTACGTGTTTGTGTTCAATAGGTATGAAATAATTTTCCATCTGCTTTTTGGCAGTATGATTATCTGGTGTTGCAATCACTCGGTATTATTTTGGTCGTTAAACTGAAATACGAGGCGTAAATTCTCAAAATTATTGTTGTGATGAGGACTGCGTCGTTTTTTTTTGTTCTGGCCGTGTCGTTAATGCACATCGATGCTCTTCAGTATTACGGAACAACGCGGGACTTGATGCTTGAATTTATTTTAGTGTTTAAAATTGTTAGTTCTGAAGTAACATGACGATCTATAAAAGTGAGAATCTTACCACGATATGAACTTTAAATAAATTTTCCTCTAGCCAAGTTACAATTCTTACTTTCATTTATTAGTTGGTTTGCATCGTTAAATAATTCTTTTATCGAGCATTGATGTTTTCTCTCTCTGCCTCTTGGTTGTTGGTGTCTTGAATCATATTTTCTTACAATGGTTTCCTTGATTGATTTCTTATAACGGATATTTTACTTGTGTTGTATTCCTTTCGTATTTTCTTTAAAATATGACTTTTCATTGTATATTCTTCAGTAGTTTTCGATATTATTTTGAAACTTGAATGTAAATTAAATTTGAATTTACTACTGTAATATTCTGTAGTCTATTGTATATGACTAGGCATCCTGGCCAGCTTTCCGGAGGAAGTAAACTTCTTTTCCTGATGTTGACGCGCGCCAGTTGTGTTCATATATTTGCAAGCGTCCAGACGGAGGAAGTCTGTAACAATAAGAGCGCCACTTCTTGTGCAATGACGCTCAAAATTTCGGATGACTGGCGCCATCTTTCTGTGGGGATCTTTGCCTCGGCTCTTCCAGTCTTTTTTTCTATCCGTCCTCCACTTTCATTTGGAGGTATGTACTTTCTGGAGTGCATTAATTGAAACATTATAGTCACTGGTGAAGTTCAGTAGGTGTTCACTTTTAAACTAGTTCCATATAAACTGCCTACTAATTTTATATAAAATTAGTATCAATTGGCACCCCTCACCTTCATCTTGGCTCGTTTTCATTTTGTCTGTGTCTACAAATGACTGCACCACGACATCCTTGGAGAGACGCTGAAGATGACTTTCAGTGTATCTTGTGAACTTTGCGCCTCTCAGAGGATGTTTAGGATACTACAGCTTCTCTTTTAAGGCATTGTGTTTGCCTTTGTTAGTCTGTTTTTGCGCTTAGTGTTCCTGGACGGACGCCCTAGCTGCTCATTAGGAGTATGGTGCAAGTTTAATAGCTAAGTTTTACGTATTGTTTCAATGTTCCATCATTTATGTCTGTCGTCGGGAGATCGACATCTTTAGCAATCGACTCCTGGCATGAGTGCGGCATTATTTCCTGTTGATTTATTCTTCTTATTTCTCTCTTTGTTACTGGAAAGGCTTACATGAGATTTTCGCTTGTGCCGACTGAGTCACTGATATTATATGCAGTTATGGAGTAGTTAACTCTAAATCTTACGAGGTTCACTGTGATTACCCCTTTAAGTGAACGATAACGGTAGTAAAACTTTTAATAAGACGATTGTATGATCAAAAACCTTAGCATCAAATGCTTTTAGCTATCCCTGCTACCTAAATAAAATATTTTATAGGACGTTTACATTGATCATTTGTATGTTCGGTTATTGAATTTAGCGTTGATGCTGTTGCTGCAGTTCTACTCCTTCAAACATACTATCAGTTGGTTTTTCCTTAACATTTGGCTCCGCGTCACCGGCCCTATTTTGCGTCTGAGCTACGACTTAGTGGTACTACATTCGCGATGTCTCGCGCCCACAAATCTCATGAAACCTTCGTTTCTTTGACGACTTAAAACCTTCCTTCTCGGCTTAGATTCCCTGGGCTCCTGGTCTCAGTGATCGTATCGCGTCGTGATGGATGCGCGCCCCTCAAACCGGATCCAAATCATCCAAATCTGCGCAACTGACGACCTCGCAGCGCGACGACTGGATGACCTGTCCGGACAGACGCCCCTAGGGATAATTCAGGTCTGGGTGGCTAAAATTCCAGCACTCAATGAGTCACCCAAATGGGACGTGTACACAACTTGAGTCAAGAACTAAGTAGTAGCTACGTGCAAGTAGTATGTATACATTTACGCTGCTCTTGTATTTACGGCACTGTGAAAAATTACTACATGTTATTAGCGGGGCCTTTTTGAAATAGGTTTCGTTATTGACCGTTAGTTTGATCCCCTTTTGAATTCAAGTTTCAATTTAATAGAACTCTTCGTTATTACTCTTTGATGTACTTCATTTTAGTTGAGTTCATATTGATATCGTAGTGTTTCAAATCTTTTGATACCGAAAAAACGAATCATTTAAGTATCTCTTATGCATGGGTTTTTGGGTTATGGATTCGATATTTTCTTCCGTGTTATACTTTCTTTGAAACATCGAAAAACAACTAGGCAAGTTGAAGGTATGCGCATTAATTCTTCATCATGCGTTAAAAATTATACTAGTGCTTAAAATTTTAACAATACAAATATTCAAGCATAAAAAATTGTGGCATGCTATTAGAAATAGATATCTATCAATGAAATACAAAAGAAGGCCGCGAAGAGGGAAAACACAATATATTGTGAAAAAATGATTAACAATAGACCCCACTGAAGGCTGATCAAGTGATCGGCGTTCTTGTTATTTATCAATTCTGATGGCACCATTATTCAACTACACATTATACGGTCCAGATGAATACTTCATAGTACTATCATCAGCCCAAATACTGAATGGAGACTAAGATTTTAAAAATCGACATTTAATTATGACTTTGGATACTGAATGAGTGTTCGAACAAGTCATGTGAGGACATTCGAAAACTTTTGGTATCTGAAATGCATGGGGCATAAAATAATACTTTAGAATAGAATAAGGCAATAGGAATGAGCCGTTTGGCCCATTCTTGGTTCAATACCGAAGTCCCATGCCGTGTTCAATACCGAAGTCCCATGCCGTAGGATACCGAAATCCCATGCCGTACGTTAGCATATACATTATTTTTCATACTGCCTTGGGCATGGCTAGATGAATATTTCATGTTGACGAAAATCGGTGTCAGCTCTCCATTTTAGAATTGGCAAGCCGTTGTGATTGGAAGCCAAAGAAACTCGGCAATGTTTAGTACACCAGCTGTTTAGTATCACCAGCTTGGTCGACTGGTGAGCGAGTCTGCTTGCGAGCGGAAAGACCCGGGTTCGAATCCCGCTGCCGACATGGTTGACGCGGCTAGAAATACGGCATGGGACTTGGGTAAACAACCGAATAATTATCGAAGTAATTATCCGACCCAAGAATGGGCCAGAAGGTTCGTTCCTATAGCCTCATTCTATTCTATTCTATTCTACAATATTTCCAGATGAAATGCCGCTGGTGACAAACCTCTCTGAGACGGCCATGTGAGAAAGCTTACACCACCGTACATGGAACAACCGTTTGCCAATGACGTGCGTTTTCTTTTCCAACCATGTCATTTGTCTGTCTGTGGCTCACGCTTTGATTTTTTTTGAGCCACTGTACCGGTACTTGTTTTAGGGCTTTTTTCCATGACTTGTGTCCGCTCTTTCGAATTTCAGAAGAAATTCATTTAGAAAAAAATACTTATTAAGTTTCTTTCGATGTGCGCGTACCTAAATTTGTCACTAATGTTATGTGCAGTTCAATAATGGTGTGTTAAGGAGCAAGTTCATGTTCCGTTTGAGTTTCGTGTGATGAAAGTTCCAATATTCTGTAACACTTGCAGTCCTGGTACCGGATGCTTTAATTTTTTGGACATGTGTCAGCTCACTTATTTTTGAAACTACTTGTTTTTGTACTCGATGAAGTTAATTTTTCACCTTTAGATTTGCTACCTATAAGATGCCTTGAAATCTAGTGTCAAATAAAATAATTGTTTCTATGCCCTTGTAAAATAGTTCTCAATCACCGGGTAGTGTCATAGCTCGTTATGAAAAGAATTGCTCTCATGTTTTGGTGAAGTACAATAAAAGTCTTTTTAGTCGGCACCCATGGGACTTTGCAGTTGCCGGTTAATATCACCCAAGTAACCACAAACAATTCATAGACACACTAGACATAAAAGGAAAACAATATCAATTGCTTAAAGCTGTTAAAGAAGAAAAAACATAATGAATAAATGTATAAAGCTTGGCCAGCGAGTGCCGGTTTAAAGGAATTCTACTGTAGTTGTTATTATCACCAGGATGTTAGTGCTGTTTTTTTTTATTATTGAATAGGTTTAAATTGGTCGTCTGTTCGTGTTACTGTGTTACTCTGATCTTCAATTAATTGAGGGAGAATGATCTACTCGTGTTACCATCACTTGCCTATAGAGAAGATTACCTCTAAAGCCATTCTTGAGACTCTCAATTAATTTAGGAAAAGTGCTTGGCTAACTTTTAAGCGTTAGGAGAGACCTTTACTGCCTTTTCATTTCTTTATTTTGTACTCTAAAACGAGCCAGAATTGAAATGGAAACCTTGCTATATTCTTTTATGGGCCTTATACTCTGGTAATATTTTCTTTCTAGTATTACAAGGTTGTTTCAGTTACTTGCGGCATTTATTTTGTGTAGTCCAGTTTTATCTTCAATATTTCGTCAGGTTTAATATATACGAAACTGTGAACGGGTTTCAAGTTTGCTCAAGTGCCATAGTGGTTTAGAAGAGAGTGTATGGTAATTAATTTTAAATTCCCGCAAATGTTTATCCTTGCTTTGCTAAACTTAACTCTTTGACGATGTCAAGGGCATTGATGTCCTCTTTTGAACAAGTGTGATGGAACAAAACCAGTGTTTATTAACACATCACTGCTCTGGACACGTTACCAACAAACATCAGCACTGCACCAAACAGACCATGTTAGGGGCTGCTTGTTTGGACGCTGCTGGAGTATGATCAGCCAATAGACTGTGTGGTCCGTGGTTTTTTCTCTTCAGAAATCCTGTGGTTGTTATAGGGTTAAGGTTCACCACAATTGACAAAGCTATAAGGGCGTTCTGGCTCTTCCTCTTCGGAGTGACAGAACCTTGAGAGTAAGAGAACTGAGAAGACTCATTTTTCAAGTGAAATACTTGTCCTGTGAAGTGACTACACTTCTTTAGATGTTAACCTTGGGAAAATATCTAACACAAGTCAATTTTAAATTTGTTTCCCGTTTGCCTCAGTGGTACAATCTCCTCCATACTTTCTCTAGATGTACTGTTTCTTTTCTGATGGACACTGGATGAGTTCAATTGTTTGGCTTCATGAAGCAATTCTCGAGGTATTGCCGCATTATGCACTTTATTAGATCTAAATAAGTTTATTTTATTCTTACCGCTGCACATGACGATGAACAGGAATTCATCTAAAGTTAGTCTATTCATTTTTTATATTATCTTTCTGAAAATCGGAGACTGTTGTCTATGTACGTATTCCGAATATTTTCACAATTCTATACTGACCACGTATTGGACGTTTATTTCTAATACTTTGCTCATCTACTGATGCCGTCTTACTTAATGCATTAGATATGATTGTGCATCTGTAATGCACAAATTCGATAATTCCTTTGACTTAGCTTTAGGATGTGCTGTATCGTACGAGGCCTTGGTTACTCTCTCTTGTAGACCGTCAATTATATATAATTATTAGCTCTGGTGTCGAATAGTAAAGTGTATGAGTTTGTGTGGTCTTCACCGTAACCCATCTTGTCATTCCTCCAATTTCATTTCGGCCAGTCCTGTGGATTTTATTCTTCCAAGGCTTTTATTTTCTTTCCACACCGCTTGCCTTCTCCCATCTGCATCGTTAGTCTCTGTCCTTCTTCTCTCTTAATGTTTCTACTATATTTGTTCTCCTGGATGCCGTTTCTTAGTTCACTTTACTGTCTCCCCCTGTAAATAATTTTCATCGTGTTTTACCGTCTGCTCCCTATTCATTGCACTTTTCCTGCGCTTTTTACATCGTACAGTTGCCATACATCCCTAGAAGTTAGAGCGGGTAACTTGTGCCATAGAATTAGTGTTTTATGAACGCCTGAAATCGGCCGCCATATTCTGGAACTGGAATATGGGAAGTTCCGCCCAGGAATTCTGACGATGTTTTCAGTCTTATTTTCATTAAACTCGGCATTTTGTTGAAGGGATAACCCCTTTATTAAATTCACGGGGCAATAGATGCCTCCCACTTCCTGTGAGGGAGGAGGGCCCTATGAAGTTGATTGTTCATCGGGCTGTTTGGGAGCCTAGCGATCTCTGGGGTTGTGTACGATTTCTGTACTGTACGCGGCAGGTGTGTACTGAGAGTCTTCCGTCGTTAGTATACATTCGGGACAACTTTCCCTTTTACACCCGTAAAGTTACAGGTGCAAACGTAAAGAGACAACCGAACTCCTTCTCGAATGTCATGGATCTATGAATCTTTGAGTGTTTCATTTTTTCTTGTCTTTGACGATTCGAAAAATCTATGAATAAAGAAA
Source organism: Trinorchestia longiramus (assembly GCA_006783055.1). NCBI lineage: Eukaryota > Metazoa > Arthropoda > Malacostraca > Amphipoda > Talitridae > Trinorchestia > Trinorchestia longiramus. The sequence continues at coordinate 367,893 of VCRD01000110.1, forward strand.
ACTCTATATACTCGGTATTCAATCACCAAATACTTTCAGGTATTGCTGAAGTGATATTTATATTATTTTCAATTTGCTTGACATTTTGTTCCTTTCGAGCAATTTAATTTTGTACAAGCAAAAGTGCGTGAAACAAATTTTACAAGTAATTTTCAGTCGCTCAATATTTACTACGTACTCAAAGACGACCATCATATTGAAAATAAAGAGGTTGAGTTGAAACCTATTATCAGTAAAAACTCGTCAGTCCTGTGAAAAAATATTTAAGATATCAAATTTGAAATTCATCATTTGCTTATTTTGTTCATAAGAAAATATAAAATATGTATTTTTCAGTGAGTTTCGTTCAGTTGTAAGTTGTAGTTATTTGTTACTTAGTTGTCATCAAATTCTTATGATATTTACCACTTTATAACCAGTTTTTAAAAAGTATCATTAAGAAGTAATTTTTTCAACTAATTTAATTTCTTCTGCCCTTTTTTTTGTGGAAGTTCCCTCAGTACACCTACATGGAAGTTACTAGTTTCTACTTGTTTCATCTGTTATTATATCCCATAGGTCATATTTCTGAATGCTTCCTTCCTCTGCTTCGTCCGAGTGAGACGAAAATTCGCTGACGTTCACCGGTGTTGCTTGCCGTTTGTGACAAGTTACTGTTGTTGCTCCTGCTGCTGCTGCTGCTGCTGCTGCTGCTGCTGCTGCTGCTGAATCTCATCCGGCCTAGAGTGCTTGTCTTTGTCGTTGTCATCCAAAAGCTTTTATTGTTATTTTTTTATTTTTCATGGGCTGATAACATCTTATTTCCATTGTTTTTATTGTGTACATTTTTGCAAGTTTTTGTGTCTCGTAAACCCTAATCAGGCTTCCATAATCATAGATTATATTTTCTTATTTTCTTTCTGATATGGCCTCAACTTTGTTCATTTTATTCGATGTTGCAATCTACATTTTGTGGTAATCTCCATGCCTCTCTCGTGTGTCATTCTCATACTCCCATTTTGTTCGGGTTCACCATTTCGTGTTGTTTGTTATTCCCGTCTTGTGCTGCTACCCCATCTCTTGCCGCTACCCCATCTCTTGCCGCGCTACCCCATCTCTTGCCGCGCTACCCCATCTCTTGCCACTACCCCATCTCTTGCCTCTTCCTCATCTCGCACTCTTAGCCCGGCATCTTGTGACCCGAATAACTTCCCGCCTTCGTCCGTGCTTGCGGCTGTCAGCCCCGCTCATCACCGGCAGATGGCTCGCCAAGGACAGGGTGTCGCCTTCCGGAGGCCCTAATTTAACCTTCTTATAGATTCCTTTACGAGCGCTCGCTGTGCCGTTTTTGGGGATTCAGTTTATGTGCGGCGTGACGTCGGCGACTCGACAGTTTCACGGTGCGGTTGAGTGCATAATGTCCACGTTGCTCAACCAACTCGAGTATGAAATTCGTTTAATTCACTGTGTTCCATTGCTAAAACGAGAGCTGCGCCGGGACTTTCTTAACGGATTTAGGGTGAAATACTTCTGTGACTATTTCTTTGTGGTAGAGAATTTTGCTACGTTTATTCCCTCTGTATTCTATGTTTATATCAAATTTAGTTTTTCTTATACGTGTTAAAATATCCCCGGAATTTTCGATTTCGAATAATGCTAATATCGCCAACAAGTCTACGGAAACCAACCGTAAAATTTCCCCAGGTTTATAACAAAGGCCTTTTATTTTACATCCTTGGAATGCTCTCTTGAATTATGGTTTGCTCTTTAGTGTATACAGATGATCAGGAGTAGGTAGGATTCTTGAACTCTTCGGAAAGAAGCGAAGAGGAAATATTTTCCCATGTTAGCATTTGGAGGATTTACTATTCCGCAGAGGAAAGGTCTCGCTTCTTCCAAATTTTTAACATGAGAATAGCCTCATTTTCATACTTCATTTCAATTCATTTAGAGGCTGAACTGTACTAGTATCTCCGATACTGTGTCGGTCCTCTTAATTTTTTCGATTTACGCCTCGTTGCTTTGCGCACTACAGAGAAAAAAAAAGCAATGAAGAGGATTTTTTCATCGTGTTATCCTAGTATGATGCTTTGTATTTCAAAACTTCCTATTAGAGGACGGAGGGAGTGGGAGGGAGAGGTGTAATGAATGTCTTCTCGTCATCTAGAGACATACCTTCAGGGACTAGCGTTCCTTGGTCTCAAGCTTGGCAGAGCAGAATGAGTTCCATTCCTGTTGCAGGAGTGTTCCTTAGTTATTAGGTATGATGTTCTCTTCTTTCCATTTCTTCTACTTATGGGAAGCTTGTGATCCGTGAAACCTTGCAGTTTTCACGCGTCTCTTTAGAAGCTTAGGGTCCCTTGTGTTTTTTCGGTGAGCTGTCGCAATTTTCATTTACTGATGCATCAGAATTTAGGCTCTAGTTCTGTTTGAACTAAATTTTTGCTAATCATTACTGTTTATGATGCTCAAAATTAGCGTAACACAGTTTTTAAGCCCGAATATAATAGACAAGTTTGTAGCCTGTCTAGTGGTGGAATATTATTGCAAATCTTGCACTGTTTTCCATATAGTGTCGATAGCTCAAAAGCAATTGTTTGACATAACCTATTATTATTCATGTACCTGCCTGCGACCTCTACTACAGTTCCCTATTTGTTACACGTGTCGAGAAGTCTGTTGTCACGTTCTCGTCAACACATAACAGCTAAGGTTATTATAATTCTCTCTCCACCGTACCCATAATATTACCTGAGCCTGCAATGCAGAGCGTGCTCGCTTTATGGCAATTCACATAGCTCAGTTTTTGGTGGCAGCGCTGCTCGCTAGCCGGTGATGTCCACCGTGTATCACTTTTAAAGAAGCATTCGTTATTGGGCACTTGGCAGCAGCTAAGTTTATGCATGAACTAATTATCTCTGCTCCTCGTATCAGATGATGTGTGTGTGCTAACAGGTAATTAATTACCTTAGGCATACAAAGCCACGTTTTTGAGGATAATATTTTTTTAACTAAACTCGTCATGGAAGTGTTAAGAATTATACAAGTAATTACCCTCGTAATACTCTCATGAACTTTATTGGTTCATTCAGGGTCAATCTCTAGAAGTTTGAAAACGTGGGGACTACTCTTTAAGCAATTTGGAATATTTGTTTTTTACACGGAAGCAGTTTATCGGTTATTATTACTTCACTCGTAACAGTCGTTAATGATCTTTCAGACTAGTTAAGATTCCTATCATTACAATCAGGCCCTTTTTTGCAGTATATGACGTGTGTTTAGTTTTTAGTGTTCTCATCCGTACTTACCGAAAATCATACGCAAAAATATAGTACACGAAAACCTTCCTCAACAATGTATCCTTAAAAATTTTGTGGTAGTAGAAAACTGAGAATGTTCCTTCAAGTTTAATTTGATATTTATATGAAAACACAATCATTGTCAACTCGAACGAAGACAGAGACATTCAATATTCTCTCCATGACAAGTACCGTTTTGAAATGATTCTATTGAAGTAGTATATACAGTATATGTGTTTTTAGTTGTAGCTTTGACTTCTACTCTTTTTCTTCACGCACTCTGAACTCCATAGTTCTAACTTGAAGCTGAGAATCCTCCGTCGTCAGTGACTGTTCCTCAACATTCTGCCATCATTCGCTTGACAGCACTCAAAGTTACTCTCGGTCCATTTGCTCGTCTAGCCAACTGTCATATTTGCTCACACGAAGTTCGACTCGAGTTAGTTGGCTTAAGAGCAAATTACTGAAGAAGTTTTGTTTGAACACCGCTGGCCTCGCGCTGTACGAGCCTTTGCAGCTCTGGCACCTTGATCTGCTAGGGAGCAGGCAGATGTGTGTTGCTGTCATTAGCTGTGCAGTGGTAGTTACAACTGCACCGCTTTCATCTGCTCCAAATCAGATTGATGTAAACTGCTGCATCAACAAGTGTATTGTAATAGGGGTATTGTCGAAACACGTTTTCCTTCTTTCACCTTAAAGAAGCGTTCAAAATATAAACTGTATTATATCAATATTCATGTTACAAAAAATCTTTGTTAATTTTACTTGTTCTTTTTAAAATAACTGTTTGACTCTTTATTTTAACCAGTCGTCTTTTGATTTATATGTTTTTAATACTGCTATTAGCACTAAATTTATAATGCACACGTAAGTAATTTGTCTGAAGGACTGTCCCTCCGGAAAGCATAATAATGACCGTCATTTAAGAATCGTTCAAAAATATTGTTTCATTTTCTAATGATATTCGATATCAATGAAATATATTTCCTGTATTCCCTTGGCTGTCCCCTAATTAAGAAGCTCAAGCGGGCCTGAGGCAGAGGAGACTGGGGGGTGGAGGGCGTTGCGAAGTCAGAGTTAGCTGCCTTATTTGGTTGCCATGGCGACGCAATAGGCCGGAGACCAGATTGCAAGGCTGGCTTGCGTCCTACAGATTCTTGGCAATGATCTTGTCTTATTAATACTGATCTGAAACGACGACCTGTGTCTTCCTTATAGTGATACCAAACTATTGCGACTGAATGCCGGTATAATGAAGACCTAATTTTTTTTCCAGGTGTTTCTTATTTCTGTTCTATTAACTTTAGTGTCCTCTTTTTCGCATTGATGGGGTTTGTGCTGTAATAATTCTTTACCAGGATTATTAAGACGGTAAAAAGTACAAAGCACTATAGTGCTCTGACTTCAGACCTTTTTGTTATAAATTAATAGTAAATTTTTGTGTTTTTGTTTCTTTAAAGTAATGCTTGTGTTAGGGGTTATGAATACTCAATTTAACGACTATTTTGAGTACTGCGATTCAGCGTTCAATGATCTGCGATTTAGAAATCCGTACTGTGGATTTGCTGGAAGTTTTTCTGAATGCTCAAATCATAACCTGGTTGCTCACTCACTTCGTAGTATTAGCTAATTATTTGTAGTCATATGGACTTTTGACCAACTGAAATTGCTCCTCTGTTTCATCTTCTAATGAAAATTACGAGTAGTGAACGTGGTCGACGAAAATTTTAGTCTTAGGTTCAACGAAACCCACGTATATACTACATGTTCTTTAATACGATCTTGCGCTCTGTATGAAATGTCTCTCTGTTAAAATTAGTTATTTATTTGTACATATGTATTCCAGATTCTGTAGTAGTTTTGGTTTCAATAGCTGAATAATCAATATTATTAGATACTTTTCGCCGCAAACTTGTTTCAATTTTATTATATATGAGCTATATATATTTAGTCCAGGAAACTATTACAAAACACCCGAATTATAGTGAAGATAACCTTTCAGCTTGAAGTTTCTATTTGAAACTGCGACAGTGTAAGCAGGACGCACAGTTTCAATGGGGTTAACTTAGGCATTCATGTCCACAGGAACCCAATCTGGCATATGAATTGGGCCGCTTCCAATGAGGTAGCGATGGAAGCACAATGTGCTGTGTGGTCGCGATGTCCTGGGATCTGTCTTTAATTGTTCTATGTCACCTTAGCTACACCACTGACTTTATATTAGATTCTATGTAGGAATTTGCCGAGATAATACTTGTTTTCTCGCCAATATATTGGAAGCAATAACGATGAGATTGTTCATATTGCGCCGCATGTGCTGGGAGAGCTCCAAAGTAAAAGTTTTCTGTTCACTTCTATGTTGATCTCTATTCGTCAGAGTTCATTAATAACCGTGCGTTCTTCTCGTATGCATTCCAAGTGCAACCTCATACATTCTAACTGTAGAAAAGAAAGGAATGTTGAATTCAAAGTTAGTACTCATCTTATGTTGATGGTAGTAATTATCTTAGTGTGGTTTCGTTTTGTTAATTCAATTGCTGTATCTCAATTTAACTTCTCTATTCATGTCAGTTATTAATATCTTGTGAAATTTGAAAGTCTGACGATAAATCTCATTGGTTTTAAATATAGTAATGTGCCAGCTATTTGGTTTCACTATTCACAACACTTCTTAGCCTTAGATAAACATGGTAATGCAGTTCCTTGGTAATGGCTTGCTTGAAATTTATATCTGCCATCTAATTGAGCATGACTTGGGATGAGAAATATATTATAAATAAATATACGGGTGCTTTTATTTAATGTTATATCGATGAATATCAATATTTGACTGATCATCGGATTGTAAATAGCATATTCCACATGAACAAAAATTGTTTTGTCAGTGTGATAACCGTGTTCGTTAATTTATGTTTCTTTGTAGTTGAATTGGTACTTGATGTTGCATTGAACTTTCACTGAATGCTAAATTTTAGAAACGACCATTAACGCTCGATCCATAGGTTGGATGACCGTGGTTAGCGTGACTAATTTTCATTATGAAATGTTATCGCTGTACGTAATTATTGGCTGGCCGCTCTGTAATGTGCCTGAGTGCGAAAACGAGCGCTAAGTACCACTGATGACTATGTTCTCGTCCTACTGCGCCCTCATCAATATTTCCTTGCTTCTTTCCGTGCCCATTGGGACTTTCGGTCGTGCAGGCGTGGACTCTAATAATAATATTAATGAAATGCATTGCATGATTTTCTACGTCGCTTGATTATTATTAGGGCGCCTTCCTGCCTTTTGATGAGGCCGCTTCTATCACCGTCGCCTCTCTTGCTTTACATGGCCGTCATATTTGCGAGCGGCTCGGCACATAATTGTGCAGCGTTGTGACGCTCCCTCACACCAGACGCCCCACTGATCTTGCGTGCCAATAATATTTTGTAATGAACGTTTACTGGCTCCATTTGTTTCCTAAATTACGTTTTTTAATTTGACGACTCGACATTTTTATCCATGCAAATCGTTTGGCGTTTTCTAACTATATATTTGCGTCTATGTTTCTTATCGATCATAAGCTTTGAGTTTTGTTGTTCATGTATGACAGCTGTATATTTGGGTGCTTAAACGAACAAGTTTCGAGCTAGAATTAGATCACCTCTCAAGTTCGAAGATTTCTCGAGTTGAGAGAACGGTTTTTTCAAGTCTAAGATGTTTAACTGAAGTCGTAATGTGTGAAGGTGCTAGTTTCATTTGATTGTGCTCGGGCAGTTGAAAGCTTTTCCAGTGTTAAATTTAGTTTACTGTATCCCAGAGCGACATTATTGTCATACAAATTTAAATCATGACATGCCCACGTCAATGTTGTCTCTAAATCGTACGTGTTGTAAATATCTTATTCTATTTTAATATAGTAAATACATGTATTGTGGTCACACCCTCGCATTATTATTTTGCAGTGCTTTTCAAATTAAGTCGGGGTAGCTTTTAACCGTTATTACTGTGTCGAAATAGATGACCTCTTGCACGTTAAAAAAAAAGAAATATTATGATTATAATCTTGCCCATGAAACATCATTCGTACGTTTTACTTCAGGTGACTGGAGTGAGGCAATGTTTAAAGTTTAGGACCATGTTCCTGATGAGTATAAAATTATATATATGTGTAACGTTCTTTTGTGTAAGTTTTTTCTAAATTACACATTTTTCTTTGCGAGTGTTCAAACTGACTTTGTCCATGTTCAGACAATACATGATTAGCTAAACCTTCTTTCTCTGGAAAGCTAAAGACTTTCTTACCACACATCTCCTTGCTGGTTAAATTCTACATTTTTCGGTTTTATGAACCCAAGTCTGGTTTCTCGTGACGACTTGTAGAAAATATTTGTCTCGTGCGGTTCCGTTTTCCTTAAAAGCCTTGGCAAGATGGCGGCCTTTGCTTCAGTACGTCTTCGTGAAACTCGATCTTTTGTTACCAAACCATCTTGAAAGCTTTCAGACAGAGGTTTTCTGTTTATAAGTGAAAATACGCAAGATTGTTGCACTCCTGTTTCATGTATTGCCGCGTCCAGCGAGATTTTACCCTCGATTTGGAGCGAAAATACTTCCTAATGTTATCTTCGATGGGCTTTGCCCTTGGATTTTGATTTTAATATTCATGTTCCATGGTCGTTAATATGCTTCATGAGAATATGAACTACAATTATTGATTTAATATATTTTTCATTAACTATTATTTGCTCTATTATTATGTGCTTGTATTTCAATTTGGTACTTTTTCACTTCTATCTTGGAGATAACAAGCTCAAGATAAACAACTGTTAAAGTTTGGATTTTTATGATCTTTAAGCAGCTATTTAATGAAGAATAAATCCGCTTTTAAGAATGAACGATCTCTAATGTATTGGATAACAACGATATACGCTGGAAAAAACGGAATTTTTTGATCGTAAGGATTATTGTCAACGACTGTAGTAATTATTAAGGCATGAAAATAATTTCTATTGTACATTTGTAGATTTTAATATTTGTAGTGAAAATTACTCCTTGCTAAGTGTAGCATTTGAACCAGATGGAAGAAATATGCTGAGTCTCATTTTAAATGTCTATTTTAGAAAATGTAATATTATATAGCACGTTAAAATTCTCAGAAAGCTAGAGCCAGACATCTGAGCTCGAATCTTAAATTCTTTTGATTGATCGAAAAAGTTCTACTTTTCTTCCTAGTATCAAGGATTGAATTATGAAGAAATAAAGAAATTCTAGCGGTGTTTACTCGGCTACTCGATTACTCAGTCTACGAATACTCAGCCACGCGAATGCTTAACTACCTAAATAC
>VCRD01000110.1:377301-390445 GCA_006783055.1 Trinorchestia longiramus
AATGCTCGGCCACACGAATGCTCGGCCACACGAATGCTCGGCCACACGAATGCTCGGCCACGAGAATGCTCGGGGTGCTTGAGGCTGAACACGAATACATTATTAGTAGTTCGATGAGTGCGAGATTGTGAATGATGATGACGAACTTTCCTTTTCGAAATGATTTAAGAGTTTAAAATTAGAGCTGTTTGCAATTTCGTTTGGTTAATTTGGGAGTTCTTCTACCTCTCAGAAGATGCATCTATTTTAAATAGTACGTAGTTTGCATTATCACCTGCAAATATTCAAGGGGTTACAATTTGTGCGAAGTAATTTAGATTGTTTATGCATCATAATTGCTTATTGTAGATATTAAAGATGATCGTTATGCGTGCAGCGCTAAGTTCATTCTATCATCTAGCGTTATCTGTTTAATCGGTCAATAATGTACAGCCCCGCGCAACCCTCTTTATGATGCAATTCCAACGCAAGATTTTCCCTACTTGAAGTCTGCCTTTAAAAAATTGCCTTAGTTGTCAGCGTGTAGATCTGCCGTGCGAGCCCAGACTGGCGGTCGCGGCCTGCAAATTGGTCATCAGCACGGTCGATTGTCCGTCCATCGGCCCCCATAATTTGTCCTAAACGCCACTTAATTGGTCGCTAAAATAGCGGAACTATGGCTAATGTAAATGGTGATATATCCAGCAGACATTTACGAAGCTGCTTCATTTTTTGGTTGAGTAATTTGCTCGTTGTCGTGGCTGGAAGTTATATTTTTGGATTTGTGAAGCTCATTTGCGCTTCAATTTAAGACATTATGCATTCAGTCTGCGCAATTTTTTTTGCTCTACATGAGCTCAAGTAACAGTGTTTTTATACACGCTGTCGATTTAATGTGATTGCAAACTGCTCAGTTTCGTGGGGTCTCTTCTGAGATGCATAGTTGTAATGAATTTGTGATGACAAAGTTGTGATAAATTTATAGTGTCAAAGTTGTAATGAATTTGTGATGACAAAGTTGTGATGAATTTATAGTGTCAAAGTTGTGATAAATTTATGGGGTGTCAAAGTTGCATTAAATTTATGGGGTGTCAAAGTTGTAATGAATTTGTGATGACAAAGTTGTGATAAATTTATAGTGTCAAAGTTGTAATGAATTTGTGATGGTAAAGTTTTGATGAAATTATGGTGTCAAAGTTGTTACGAATTTGTGATGACAAAGTTGTAATGAACTTGTAATGGCAAAGTTGTAATGAAGTTGTAATGGTAAAGTTGTGATGAAGTTGTAATGGCAAAGTTGTAATGAAGTTGTAATGGCAAAGTTGTAATGAATTTGTAATGGCAAAGTTGTAATGAACTTGTAATGGCAAAGTTGTGATGAAGTTGAGATGAATTTGTGATGGCCAAGTTGTGAAGACACTTTTTACATTCCCTCATGTGGGAGGACACAGTTACCAGTGTATGTGTAACTTGGTTCAATTCTGCTGGAAATACACTTATCGCGTCCTCAACTAGATGCAATAAAATAAAATTCTTCAATCTGTACATATACACTGCGACTCTATCGTCGTCACTGTACGTTTCTCTCTACTAGAAATGATTAAATTACTACATAATTTTATTAATACAAATACATTTGCTTCAATTATATATTTTTTGTGTTTAGTACATCACTTATTATAGCAATATCATTGCTTTTGCTGTTATGCTTTTCGAAAAGTTTTGGACGCGCCGTGTGTCAAACGAAATGTATCTTACATGTTGTATTATAATTTGTTCGAGTTGCATGAGAATATGAGCGCTATTTTTGTGTGCATTTCTGACACCCTCGTAAACTCACAGTTGTGTTGGTAAGAAGCAGAAGTGCGCAGTCTTTTGAACCCATGATCATGCACTGTGTTGAATACGTTTCTAGCCTCTTGAGTTCCAGTTTAGGGCAGAGACGCATGACCGCTGTCGAGTTCATTCACTTCGCTTGCGATGAGTACCTCCGATCCAGAGACAGCTCTAACGAACGATTGTGCCTATTATACATTTCCATTGAGCTATCCCTAACGAATGTGATTTATGTACTCATGCATATTTTACTGAGAACGTTAACCCCCGGATGTTTGGTCTTCGTTTATCTCTTCCAAATCTTGTATGTTGCAAGAGTAAATTTTTTAAGTTAATAAGCTTAGTAGTGTTTTAGTTGGATGGAATTTCAGAGGAGTAAAAAGTTGTTGTGTACCACGAAGGGCGTAAATAATTTTATAATGCGGCTAATACTGCTGAAAGAATGTGTTCTGCAATTGCGCAATTTCTCTTGTTGAGTTGCTGGATTTATAGTTAGCTCGACATTGCAGTCGTATTTCGTAATTTGTAGTACATATAAAGCTTCCCGATTACACTTCGTTGCCTAATTGGTAGTTTGAAAACATGTCATGCTTTTTTAATGAAGCCTATGGCACACATTCTGACTTGTCCCATTAGATATACGGGTCTTTTCATGGATGGTTTGGGTGTTTAGTTGCCTAGTGTTGACAGCTGATTCTTATCTAGAATTTATATTGACTTGAATGAGTCTTGCTCGCTCAAATTGCTCCGCTGACCCGAACTCAGCAAAGATTTCTGATGGGTATAAGACGCGGGGCTTTTGACCGTGTTGTACTGACAGATAAAGTGGCGTTCACCAAAGGATATTATGGATCGCTCGGTTTTCTGCCATCATTAGTTTCGCTCTGGCAACTCAAGTTATGAGGAGAATACGTGTGAAAGTATTGCACTCTCATGAGAATTATTGAGGGATATCAATCTTAATGTTCCAGTTGATGTCGCCTTGGATTACTGTGCAGCAACTGCAAGTACTGATCTTTTGTCTTGATGAAAGGTGTTTGCTAAGTAATGAAAAAAAAAAGTTTTCGGAGTGCTCTAGTACATACACATGAACCAGTTATATTTGGTGAACATATTCTGCGTCGATAGTTATGTATGTTAAAGTGATCTTCATTGTCAAGTACATATGTAGTCCGGATGTCCAATAGCATTTTTAATGAGCAATTATAGTTTTTCTGAAACTTAATTACGCTCTTTCCTCGATTATTGTTTTTCATTGTGCTTGCTTTTAAATTCGTTTCTAATAATGATATCCAAGGCTCCTGATTTAGTTTTGCATCTTTCGGTTGTGAGACTAAAGTACTTTCAATTGTTCATTTGAACAATGTGTATTCTTGACGTTGCTCCTAAAACATTTGGTAGTGTTGTAGTTCGTTAGATTTCTTCGTGTATGTTCTTACGTGCGATTTCTGTGTACGAAGGCTAATAACCCATCCTTTAGTTGATTAACTCACTTCCCCGCGTCTGTCAGCCTAGTCCTCACCGAAACTGAAAGACACAGCGCTGCAATGATCAAGTGTGTGTTTAATTTCGTTTCAGTGTGTACTACCTCCTTGATTCCGTCCTGGAAGCCACGGTGGCGTGTGTGAGTGTGTGTGTGTTGTGCACCTCAATACTGCAGCATTGTGGCGGTGATTGGTTGTCCCAACCGCAATAATTACTGATGCCGGCGGTGTCGCGCTGCTGTCAATCTCACACCAGCGGGTTTTCTTTCAGCCCTTATTGGGTGACTGCTTCTGATGCCTCCCTCCCCCTCCTTTCAGCTGCGAGCGACATCCATCGTCACTGTCAAACGAAAAGTTTTCTGTCCTTTTTATGAAATTTTGATCGAGTTGGTATTTTAAATTTGAATCCTACAGGAAAATAAACTTTTGATTTGAAGATTGGATTTATTAGTATTATATTGGTGTTTTGAAATTGTATCCTATTAAATAATTGGCTGATCCGGAATAATATTGTTCAAAAGATAGGTCCTAGTATCTTACTTAAGTTAACTTCCTCTACGCTATAAATTTAAATTCGTCATTATTGCTTGGGATGGAGACCTTCAATTTGTTGCGAGAATAGACGATTTTCTTTTTCTGTGAATGCTTTCAACGACTGATATTGCCGTCCTCTTTATGTTCGTTCTTAATGCTGCAGCCCCTTCAGCCGAGCGGTTCAAATTTTCTTAGTCCTGCGATGATGTTCATTATTTCCCACTGTAATCAAGTGTGTCTCTCATTCCTATTAACCCAACTATAAATATCTTTTAGTAGTTCTTGGTGTTTCTTATCCATATGGTTTATAGAAATTTTTGTTAATTTTAAGTAGCTAGTTTAGTTGTCGGCTGTGTTGATTTTGTGTATTTATTAATTTAGAATCCGAGCTTAATACATAACATTTTATAATTGACCTTGGCTGCTTTGGTGATCTGCCACAATGACATAATCCATTTACTTGCTCTAATATAAAATATAAATAGCAACTTTTGTATGAAATTTAGCTAGTTTCGACCCTTTAATTGAATTTTAATTATCACAAGTACTCACAGTATCACTAATCTCGGTTGTGTTGAAGTTAGTAGTACTCTGGAAATATTTGTGAACTAAAGCGTCACTGTCACTGTGTTTCAACTGAGTCACCGAATTGCACGAGTGCTGAGTTCGATCCCTTCTTCCGGCTGTATGATTTGTGATTGAAACCAAGTTGTGGAAGCAGACAAATTTTTGTGTTTTTCCGTAGGGATATCAGGATAACATTACCTCATTTGATAGGGCACTGCGAAGCCTCTGGTTTTGTAAATATCCAATACTTCTCTTCTAAACTAAAACGGCTGCTCTTTTGGCCTAGAGAATGAATGGCTTTGTGTGGTATTCTTTCTTTGTTTAGTCATCACAAGACGTTTTATCTTAATTATAAGGTTTTGCTTTTGTGTAATTCTTGCATCCACTGAATTGTACTAAGTGATGAATCCATTTTATTTTTTTCATAGCTGCATGTGCCAGTTTTATATGCAAGTAGTGATTTTTTACCCAAGAACTTGCCTTTATTATTACTTATTCACGCAATCGGTCACCTGTCATTATAAGATTCCTACATGAAATATGAAGTACTGTCTCCTAATTTAAGCTCTGAATTTGGAATTAATCCGATAATTTTGTAGTGTTTTACAGTATTTGTATCGCAGTGGCGAGCCATTTTACTGTACATTGTCTCCTAGTTTTCCATGTTTCCCTTAGGGTACCGTAATATTGCATATTCCCATTATGTGTCGCAGAGCTAATCGTTTTATTGTACATTCTCACAATGTTGCTGGGCCCCAACACGATGGCAAATGTTCTATCCTTGATGGCTTGCCTGGAGCTGCCCCTCGGGGTAATCTTGTCACAACCATTCCCAATTATACTAATGATTGGAATTGGATTAGCTTTCTTTGGTGAGGAGGGCGCGCTCGCTTTTCAAAGTCAATGTGCCCTAGCGTAATGCTGTCGATCTCATTTCCTGAAACCTGATTGGAAGATCTCGAGCCGAGCAAGAAACTCCCACTTTGACGGCTGCGATTTTGTGAACCAGACCTTGCCATTGTGAACTGCAGCCAGCAATCATGTGCCCTTTGTTGCGAAGTTGATTCTCTTACACACAGTAATCTTTTCAGGAAAATGTTATACCATCCATGACTGCTGTAGTAGCCAGTTACTATTGCCTGCCTGGTCATTGGGAATGACTTTCTAATTGGTGTATACCGTTTCTTCTGCTTCATTGTATTTTCTTCCAAGTGATCCCCCTTATCAGGGAATATTCCCCTAGCAAGAACTCCATATTCTCGTACTGTACTGAAGACCTGCGTTTTTTAAGATCAATTACAATGTGTAATAAACGCAAATACTTCCTCTCATACAGAATTTATATTTTCGTCACAATCTTCGACTATTACCTATGTTTAATAATGAATTTGCAATTATGAATGAAAAAAATTCATCTCACACCGAACAACCGTCTTTTTTGGGAGATGTCAATTTGAGACAAGATTCAGGTAGAAGAGCTGCTGAAGTATGTATGAGGTTAGGTTGTTGAAGGGGCTGAATGCTGTTGAAATATAAGGGTTGAGTTGCTGAAACAGCTGAATGTTACTGAAGTTTAGGGGTTGTGTTGCTGAAGCAGTTGAATGCTGCTAAAGTGAAACGTTTGCCAGTCGCTATTGTGAGATCATTTGCCGTGCGACTTGTTCGAGCAGCTCAAATTTCAGTTCATGACATGTGCGATGTTGACGCCAGCAAATGTGATCCATAATATTATGTTGCATGGGAGTGTGGCGCTATTTCTGCACTACGTTTTCAGTGTAAAATATTTATCCTCGTGACGGGTGGCAGATAGACGAAATAGTTACGTATATCAGATTACGTCCCTCGAATTATGAATAGGTCTACCAAACTCTATAGGAATCCTCATTCATACCAATGGAATAAAAGGAACACGAAATTAAAACAAATTTTGTTGCTGTCCATTGATCCCCAATACACATTGAAAGGTCAAATTTCTAAAGCTCTTTTATCTCCAAGACTTAGACACCATGAGCCAGTTTGGCGTTTGCTGCTTTCTAAACTGTAGGCCTGAACACTGAATCATACATTGCAGTCACCAGCTTCCGAGTATCAGGAAATTTACTGAGAAGAATACATCACTTGTGTTACTATATTGATGAAGTACAACTTTTTACGTCGAGCTTCAGTCGCTTTTCAAGTTAAGGTAGTTTCTTCTCCCTGTTACCACTGTAATAATTGTAGAATAGAATAGAATAGAATAAGGCAATAGGAATGAGCCGTTTGGCCCATTCTTGGTTCAATACCGAAGTCCCATGCCGAAGTCCCATGCCGCCATTGTAATGGCGGCATAGGTGTTGACTTCGAACCACTTTGTTAAAGAACATATTTGCTTCTGAAATACGCATCAACTTCTCATAAGTTAGAGCAATCATCAGGTTAAACTTAATACTTCACGTTCAGAGAATCTCAAAAAGAGAAGAGTTAAAAATGCTCTTTCATTTGAAAAAATACTAGATAATTTTGATTGCGTACAATAAATGAATGAATGAAATGAAGAGCTGCTAGAACATTAACCAGGCGCTGGCGTTGTGGATGTGCTTTAGAAATGTGTTGCCCACAGAAGTAAATCCATAGAATGACCTCATAAGCTAGAATTATTGCGTTTTTCTCCAGGTTAATGATGGAAGTTTTTCTTTTAAGGTATAATTCTAGTTCCATTTTTGATCAATGGATAATAGATAATGGTTCGAAATGCTCTTTCATTGGATTTTTAAAATTAATGGGATTTGCTTGATGTAGGTCATTCTAGCGTTCAAAACTCCTGTTGATTACTAGCGGCGTGGCTACTTGATTTAATGCATTGTAGTTCTTAGGAGAGAAGCGGTGCAGCGTTTTTAGTTGTACCGGCATACAACCGTGCACTGCTGTCTGTGTGGCTTTTATTTTCTATTTTAAATACATAGCACAACTTATAATTGTATAACATGGATATTTTTATTTTTACTATTTTCAACCACAGAAGTGCAGGGTGTGCTACTACAATTGTTGCTTATGTTGCTACCACAGTTGTTACTCATGTTGCTACCACAGTTGTTGCTCATGTTGCTACCACAGTTGTTGCTCATGTTGCTACCACAGTTGTTGCTCGTGTTGCTACCACAGTTGTTGCTCATGTTGCTACCACAGTTGTTGCTCATGTTGCTACCACAGTTGTTGCTCATGTTGCTACCACAGTTGTTGCTCATGTTGCAACCACAGTTGTTGCTCATGTTGCTACCACAGTTGTTGCTCATGTTGCTACCACAGTTGTTGCTCATGTTGCCGTACTCAATTTGATATTTATGTACAGTAAAATTCCTTTAAACCGGCACTCGCTGGCCAAGCTTTATTTATTTATTCATTGTTTTTTCTTCTTTAACCGTTCTAAGTAATTGATATTGTTTTCCTTTTACGTCTTGCGTGTCTATGAATTGTTTGTGATTACTTGGGTGATATTAACCGGCAACTGCAAAGTCCCATGGGTGTCGGTTAAAAAAGCTTCGTAAATTTTCACTTCATTAACATTAGTTGGGAAATAAATATCATCATCCGGGTATATTGTTAATCAATTGGTTTATGATCATTTAAACTGAAAACTCTCTGTAGTAACCAACGTAAATATACGTACAGTTTGGTAGTACATATTTGATGAATTTATTGATGTACCCGAACTCAGTTGTATATAAACAACCCAATTAAAATGCTTGAAACCCATCATATCTGACATCGTTTCTCCTGATGTCAATGTATTGGAAGCACATTGTGAGCAATGACCCTTTTCTTCAAGTGCTTTTCTATTTGCTTGCTTTATAAATAATGAAATTATTATTCACTAAAGGGCAGAAAACTTTCCTATTGTAGCAAACTAAGGGTACGTAGTGCTTCTCCTCTCCTCTTTTGGCCTCCGGGCCATAACCTGAAAAGTGGCCAGCTCTGAGCAATTTCAAGCTGGATTTTCTCCCGATTTTCTTAAGGCCGCGTGATGGAGTAACCAATCTGGAGAGTTGCTCCTGAAAATATTCTGCTTTGCAATCTGCTGGCTAGGAAGTTTCATTGCTCTTTTAGCGATTTTAGCGCTTGTTCTGAGGATCTCACCATTTTTGGGTCTCTGTACTCATACAAAACAAGAAGCTCGTCTGAGATGCTTTATCATGTCTGTAAAAGAATTTATACGGCGAAGCGTTCAATTTGCGGCGTCGATTTTTCCGTCAAAGTTCCTTGTTTTGCTTAAGTTCTTTCGTTGGAATTGTTGAGCTACTATTCAAAATAAAAGTTTCTAAGATTCAATTAAGACAAACACGCTTGGAAGCCTTGATCGAATTCGCAGTACTGAGAGATATTTATTTTCAAACAAGTTGTCTTCGATAGAACAAAACATTGATGCATAAATACCATCAGTTATTGAAGTTCTCGTACCTTTCTGGCGTCTCGTAGAGCATCGGAAATGTGCCTACTTTGCGTGTCTCAATCTGAACTTCTGTGCGAGTCGTATGATTAGAGTCTGATGTTAGTGTTAAGATCGATGTTTGTTCAAGTAATGCTTTTGAAATCTTAACCACGTTTTTCTCATTCCAGGTTGGTTGTTGATGCGGTTCTTCCAAGGTAGACTGGTGGCCAGTACAATCGTGAGTTATTCGTATACTTTTGCAGGGCCTGATGTCATCTTTGTAGAACACGGCCGATCATAGTGTCATTTTTGTACCACAGCCTCGACCACCAGGTTTGTATATCTGGACGGTATTTTTTACCTCTTGGAAATGAATGAAAACTTTGCACGAGCTTGAAACATTTCTCTCCTTTGAGCTTAATTTTGATGAGATTTATTCCTCTTTTTCATTTTTTCACTAATGTTGACTCATCCTCTAACTTCATTTTTAATTTCGTCTTCCATATTGGTATTATATTGATTTTTCGTTTTGAGTAATTTTTCTCTTGTTTTTCAATCTATTTTTGCACTTTTTGACTGATTATTCTTATTGTAACATTTTTTCTTATCTAGTCCTTTTTTGTCATCGTCTATCATTGAGTTCATTCTACTGTGGCTTATTGACTTTATTTGTCTTCTTCCTTCGTGGTTTTTGTACTTTATATGCTTCCTTTCTTTGTGGTCATTCTACTTTATTCACTTTCTTCCTCTGTGGGCTATGATTTTTCCCCCTGAAATTTCGTGGCGTGTACCTCTTCCTTTGCTCCCTCGTCTCCTGCGTGCATAGGCCAGAATGAAGGCCCGCTCAACGGCCGTCATTTGAGCGCTAGTTTGCATCGACGTTTTCGCTCTCTGACTTACCCTGCACTCGATTTTATGGGTAATCGGATGCCGTTTGTTGTCGTGCGCTGGCTGCTACTACTTTTGCTTTTATACTATTGCAGTTTTGGTTCTTGTTGCTACTGCAGTTTTGGTTCTTGCTGCTACGGCAGTTGTGGCTCTTGTTGCTACGGCAGTTGTGGCTCTTGTTGCTACGGCAGTTGTGGCTCTTGTTGCTACTGCAGTTGTGGCTCTTGTTACGATTGCAGTAACAACTCTTGTTGCTACAGTAAATCTTAAACTCGTACGTCTTGCTGTTTTTGTTACTATTGCACTGGATGCTGTGATTGTTGTTGCATGTTAATGTTTTTGATTCTACCGCTGTTGTTGGTCGTAACTACTGCTACTATTTTTGTGAATAATTGTGTTAGCTACAGCTACTGTTTTTCTTGATGTTGCTTGTGTTGTTGCTGCTGCCGCCGCTGTTATTGTTACTGCTGCTGCAGCTGTTGTGAATGAGGTGTTATGGCTGCAGCTGCTACTTGATTACATTATTTCCGGTGCTGCCGCAAAATTGGCTGTTAAATCGGGCCAGAAAATTTTCTCAGCTACCATGACGTAGACCGATGTAAACTCTTATATGCCTATGAAAGAAAATCCTAGGCCCAACCCAGTATTCACGTGCAGCAAATGCCAACAATTTTAGCTCTACTCGTAATCATTGTGTTTGTACATGTGTATATTTTTTCCAACTACGCAAGTGAGGGGTATTATTTTGCATTGTTTTACGAATGAGGTATTTTATTCGGTACATAATTTAACACAGACTAATTGAAGGAGTGCGTCAACTTGAATGCAGATGTCGATCCTCATGGCGGAGGACCCTCTTTGAGTGTTATATTGTACATCTGGATGCCATTGAGTTCTCGAGTTTCATCCATACGGACATCAATGTCCCAATTTTGGCCTTTTGTTTCTTCCGCCATTTAGACTTGCCGAAGGAGAGTTTTATGCCCATTAAGCTCATTGGAAACAGAGAGTCTAGTACATAGTTGGATTTTCTGGCTCTTTGTTGTTCTCTCTCTTTCTGCAGTCGCAGTACAAGTCAGTGACACTCAAATTAACTCAATCATGTCTGAATTTTCATGTGCTGGAATGAGTAAAAATGAGTTATTAATAGGTTAGGAGGTACTGAGTGCCGCAGTTCAGCTAATGATATTTTTTTATACAACTGATCAAGGTTTATCTTGAAAATGTAATTATTAACACGTTTGTTACGATTGCTTGATTGGTGTAAAACTTCACTTTGTACGCATAGTCACTAGAAGGATCTGAAAAAATTACAGAACCTAACCTAAGTGACCCACCGGTGGGTCGCATCGCAACAAACGTGTTAATACCCTAGCACCCTAAAAGTAGCTTTGAAGTTAATGTACACTGTAGTCCACATTCGTCCTGAAACTGTTAATGTACGTCATTTGATCCTTTCACGGGAAAAATAATGAAATGAAATTTCTGTTAACTCTAAAGATCAGTTGTCTTTTTGGAAGTTAATTCAATACCTATTTCTTGTGCGTTTGCCGACGCGCAGAGACATGCGTCTTAATTGTATGAGAGCAACTGTTATTTTACCACGTACCCAAATCCAGCCTCCATCTCCTTCATTCTCCTTCCTTCCTTCTCCTTCTTCCTCCTTCCTCCTTCCTTTCTTCATCTTCCTTCTTCCTTCCTCCTTTCTTCCTCTTCCCTCCTTCTTCCTCCACTTTCCTTGCTTCCTTCTTCCTCCCTCCTTCCTTCTTCCTCCTACTCCCTTCTTTCTTCCTCCTCCTTTCTTCTTTATTCATTTTTTTTCCTTCTTTATTTTCTTGTTCATCCTTGCTAAACTGTACACATCACAGTAAGAAGCCACGTTTTAGCTATGCAGTGAGCTATATTTTTCTTCCAAAAGGCACATATTCTTGAATAATATCTTTAGCTAAGGTGAGCTCTGTAGAGTAGTTAAAGATAGCAGTAGAGCTAAAAGTATAGCTTAACACGTTGACTCCGAAGTGGTACGTATTTGGGCCACTTAGGTTAGGTTCTGTAAATTTTACAGCGCCTTCTAGTAAAAATATGTACAAAGTGAAGATTTACACTGGCCAGGCAATCGGAGGCAAGGTGTTAAGTTGCATACCATAAATTCCTCTCGTGAGCTACTGATAAGGTTGCATTTTTAATGTGACTGAGAGGTGTCGACGTTGTTACTAGTTCTCTCATTAGCTTCAGTCGTCCGCGAATTTATTCACGCTATGTGTATTGATTTGGCGTATTATTACTTTAATGTCAGTGTGTTTCTTCTAGTCGTTTGAATCTCAAATTTGTCATCCTATACAGGGTGTCTCAAAAAAATGTAAATGTAACGCACCCTTGGTGTGCGTTATCAGCGTTGTCTGGACAATAATGGTCATCAATTCGAACATTTGCGAACATGATTCTTTAATCACATTTGTCTTCTGTTTCGAAGCTATTCTATTTCACTGTATGTTCATAAATAAAGGATCTCGTCATTCGAAGTGTGAGTACATTTTTTTGAGACACCCTGTATATACATTTTACGTCTTTGCTTCTCCTGCAATTATCGCTCTAATTTGTACACATGTTCATGGATTTATATACTGTGTTATAAAATGAACCTAAAATTCACCTCACAGTTGTTATTGTGGAAGGTCTGTAAAATTTTGCATAAAGATGCATTGTGACGCGTTGGTGATAGAGGTACAGTTTATAGAAACAACTTTAATTGTACTGACGCTCGTGTCCTTCTCACTTGTGATTTGAAACCTGATGCCGTTCAAAAATTTCATGGGACTGTAATGCTACATCGCATAACTTTCAAGCATATTTAAAGTTATTTCGGAACATAAGTACAAATGAAAACTGGAACAATTGATTCATTTATTCTATGCATGTGGTTCAAACTAAATATATTGCTTTTAATTTTGAAGACCATTCACGCGAGGATTGAAATTCTGTTCCATATTGGCATTGCCTCTGACGTGAAGCTGATCTGGAAGCGTGGCCATTTGTGTACAATAGCCCTCGTGATCAGGCGTCCCCTCTCTGTGGCTGACACCCAGCGAGGGTGTGGGAGACTGCCCTGCTGCGCGGGAACCAAATGCCAAGTTCTCAGGGGTCACTTATGGCCTCTTGTGTGCACTTCATGTCGTTACCATTCAGGCTACCGTCTATATCTACGTCCCGTCGTTGCCATTCTGGCTACCGTCTATATCTACGTCCCATCGTTGCCATTCTGACTACCGTCTATATCTACGTCCCATCGTTACCATTCTGGCTACCGTCTATATCTACGTCCCGTCGTCGCCATTCTGGCTACCGTCTATATGTACGTCCCATCGTCGCCGTTCTGGCTACCGTCTATATCTACGTCCCATCGTTACCATTCGGGCTACCGTCTATATCTACGTCCCATCGTTGCCATTCT
>VCRD01000110.1:393425-520696 GCA_006783055.1 Trinorchestia longiramus
TCTTCCGACACTACGGCCCTTCTTCCGACACTACGGCCCTTTTTCCGACACTACGGCCCTTTTTCCGACAATACGGCCCTTCTTCCGCTTTGACTTCTCCGACATTAGACGTTTGTGCGAAAAATGATCAATAGTGTCCTATAGTGATAATTTATACTTCTTTTGGTCGAAAACACTCGGTGCATAAACTTTTCACGTTAGTTGTATACAGTTGATGCAGAGCGAAAATGAGTATAAATATACTTTAAGCATGATACTGTAACGTCGTACATTATGATTTCAAAAAGTACAAACCGTAAAAATAGTTAATTTCTTGAAAAAATAGAAGTTTTCATTGAAATTGACTCAATCTTTGAAGACGATCTTTGGATCTTTCTAGCAGGGCATCTAAGATGGCTGTGCGTTTATTGTTAGTGTTTTTTATGCCTTTGAATACCTTTTACAGTGTTTTTTGTTTCGTTTTTCCTATTTCTGCTGTTACTGCGGATGGTCTAAAGATGTCCGTTAACCCTTTCGGTACTGACGGCATCTCTGGTAGCCGCAGTCATTTTTCGCCTATTAAGATGCAGAGCAACACGTGTGTCTGTGCAAACGCTGGTAGGGCAGTGCAAGCTACAGTTTGATCAGGACAATGCAGTGACCGTAAAACATCACAAAACATCTTTTTTAAAATTTGATGTTAAATATGTTGAAAAGGTTCTGATATTTGCATCATGGTACCGAAAGGGTTAATATCCTTTGACAGAAATGATTGTGGTATTTGTTATTTAACAGGATCAGAGTAAAAGCAGTGGATATGTGCTCTAGTTTTAGTACATTCGAGGCTAATTTTTATCCCGCACAGGAAATAAATTGTCATAGAAACACTAAAGCCAGAATGTTCTCCTGGAATGTGTACCAACTATTTCCGACCAGAGGTTGTGGTTGTTTAGTGCGACCCCTTCGCTATCTGCTAGTTTTTATTGAAAAATAATAGTTAAACTAACACAATAAAAAGAATGCAAGTAATAAATAGAATTATATTAATGAGGATTATTCTGCTTTCCCGTCTGTGACGCGGATTAATTTCAGGTTTACTCCTAGAGTTACATTATTGAAAAGAATCAGGCAGTAGCACTGTATTGTGGAAACTTTGACTTGACTCGTAAGGTTCCGATAATTTTACGTTAATAATTTGCTCTAAGCACGTAACGTCAACACTGTACACTGAGCGCTTCATGTGAGCGCTTTGTTAGTATTTGAGGTTCTGTTAGTTCAGGTTTCTAAATTTTTTACGTTCCATCGGGACCTCCTGGCGAGTTGAGAATTGTGTACCCGCAGCCACGTACCTTGCTGCTTTTAATTCTTTCACAACCAAATTATTTGCATACTGATCAAAATATTGCGTAAATTAACACTTATCTTTACTAATCGCAATGTAATTTTGCCGGAATTTGAACGAAACTTTTAGAATGTGGGTCTAAAGGCAATGATTTTTAAAGTTTGTTTGGGATATATTAACCCTAGCGGTAGCGAAAGGGTTAAGCACCAGCACTGCTATGAACCACGCTATCATATTGTTTATAATATAATTAGTTTTAATGCACGCTAATGCTTCACGATGAACATTCAGAAAAAAAACCCTTGAAAGGAGTCAGGATCATTTGTGACATATTTTGATTTCATGTAGAATTATTGAAGTTGTGTTTGATCTCTTACTCTATCATTTTTAGAGTTAAACTGGTTCAATATGAGCATGCATTGTTTCCTATGTGCAGCGCTCTGCAGGGAAATGAACTAATTGCTGCTGTGCATTCTTCCGACGCCGCGGAAAAAGATTTCAGAGTTTCCGGTCGTGTGAAGTAGTGTATCAAGTGCTTTCTATTTTCCCCTCGTGAATTCAATATAATTTTATCTTCTTTTCTTTGAAATTACTCGCTTTTAATTTCACCTCATTTAAAACTGAACTTTCTGATCAAAATGGCTAGCTTTTATTGTACTTAATGGATTTGTGTCTGTTTTTTCGAGTACATGTCGGAATGAAAGTCAGTCTTCACAGGAGGGCTGTGGCAATTCCCTCAGGGTGAAAGCTCAATCATATCTCACTATTTTTGATGATGAGCTTCCATTGTAATTTTTCATTTCATTTCATTTGCTGCTGAGTTCATTTTTTATCTTCAAATAGCTTTGATCAAATCTTCACAATTCCCAGTGCGACTTTAATTTCGTTTTAGTCTCTCTCTTAAAAGTCGAGCTTGATAGATCGACTCAAGACAAATATCCCTGTTTTTATCTTAGTTTAAATGAGCTTATTTCTACTCAGAAATGGTTCGTTCGCTGCGTAGGGGCCAGGGTATAACAGGGTCAGGGCCCGTGTATATTTGCTTTGTGTCGCGTTATTTAGAAATAGATGAAATATGCGTGTCATCGCTTTTGAATACTTTATAAAATTCTTGTTTTATGGAGGAAATGTTATAAATTCATATGCAGAGTTTACTGAATCCGAATGTACGAGTTTTGGACTTGAACACGTTGACTCCGATTGCCTGATTGGTGTAAAACTTCACTTTGTATGCATAGTCACTGGAAGGATCTGAAAAAATTACAGAACCTAACCTAAGTGGTACTCATACGTACCACTTCGGAGTCAACGTGTTAATTCTTAATTTTTAGATTGTTAGATTTTTCTAGACTCCGTATAATGGACTCAAATGTTGAAGTTGAACCTTTCTAACAAGTTATACGAGTCAAGAGTTTTTTTACTCTGATATAATCATCATACTTGTAATAAATAACGCATATGCGTTGGGTTGTATCTGTTTGACATTGTCTGAAAGTTGAAAGGCGTTACTCATTCATTCAAAAATATCGAGGACATGCAGTACGGCATATTTATCGCCAGATTCATGCTTTTAGCTTCTGACCGACCGTGATTCAGCACTGAAGCTTCCTCTTAGAGCTTCAGTACGCACTATTCTTGTGTGCGATATACTGTTAGGTGTGCTGCTTCACCCGGTACATGGGCAGTGACTGTTGTCGCCTGTTACAATTCCACTATATAATAATACGTGGTTTGCTGTTTGCTTGCTTGCTTGCTTGCTTGCTTGGTCCGTCTCTCTGTCACGTTTTTTAAGGATTTAGATAGGAGGAAATTCGAAAGGTTTGTGAGCATTGTTTTGTGGATACCAACGGCACATCTTTCAATCTGGAAACTCCTTCGCAATGCCTGCGTCCACTGGAAAATCAAACAAAATAATTCAGTAAAAAGCATGTGAATTTTTACGTGTGGGTCAGCTAGTGTGTTACTAATAAGCGCTAGCTGCAGCTGCGCGTACGTTGCCCGCATCATTTGGAGCTGCTGCCGGACCCACGTGAAGGCTAATGGTAAAGCTGCTGAATTACAATATCACGGCTTGTGCACTACCTGGAATTAATGTTTACCATNCAAGTCCCATGCCGTATTTCTAGCCGCGTCAACCATGTCGGCAGCGAGATTCGAACCCGGGTCTTTCTGCTCGCAAGCAGATTCGCTCACCAGTCGACCAAGCTGGTGTTATTATTATAAGTTATTGAATGACTGTCGTAAAAGGTGCATTGAAATTTGCGAGCTTTAAAAATAGTTGGATAATCATCATAGTGGATTACGATGATGTTTATTAGTATGGTTTGCAGGTGAGTGCATTTGGTGTTTCATATCTCAACAAATAGCAAAGTGCGTTGACTGCATTTTGGAGCTGAACTGAGAGCTACGACTGCCACTTGCCTGCTTGCTATAGCTATGAAGCGGCCGTGCAAGCGCTCGAATAAGGGTGAGCCATTTTGCTATCGAATCTTTTATTGCACGCTCGAGTCGTGCATTTTAGCAGCCCTGATGCTTTCTCCAGACACCTAAGCGCTGTTTTTTGCGATGCTGCTATCTGCGAGCAAGATAAGTTCCTGACCCTACCTACCTGACTACCCTGTTCAACTGGTTTTATATAGACTTTTTCCTCGCTAAAAGACCGCATTTTAAGAGCAAACGCAAGTGTCTCGTTGTGTGGTAAAGTCCTGAGAAGTATCGCTTCTATTCTAAAAACTTGCACCTCGATAGGCGTTTTTTGAGGAACTGGTCTTCTCTATTTGAATGATGCACTTCTGCTAATCTCAACTATGATTTATTGAAGACACTGAAAAGTTTATTCTCTGCTTATGAGAAAGATTCACTCTTTCAGGCTTATTGTAGACCTTGTCCTGTCAACAGAATATCAGGTACGGAATATTAGGTGACCAATTTCTGAACGAATTATTACAAAACTTCAACATAGATTTCTTCATCGTCAGTAATTTTGAATGAACACTTGAGGGCAGCGTCAACACAATTGCAGATTATGTGTCAAGTAGCCAGTGTCAATTTTTTTTTAAAACCATCACTTCGAGTCTTTATCGCAGACAGTTTCATTGCATCCACCAATGTTGCTCGTTAAGCCTGCACATATCTGGCTAACTGACCAGCGTTGTTTGTTGCAGTTCTGCATTGGAAATGAGCCTCCCAATCTTTGGGGTGCAGGTATCTCTTGAAGCGAGCCACGCCGATAACGTTATAGGCTTATGTTGTTTGCTCCTAAGAGATCCGTTACGCTTGCCGGATCCATGCCAGAACGTGTTTCATGTCTTTCTTTATTTTCGATTTCTGACGGCATATTTCTATGTTTTTTTTGAGGGAAGAGAGGCGTTTGTTGAAACAGCGATTAGTAGTATTAGAAGGGACAGGGGGACAACTTGTTTTTTATTTTTAAAATATCAGTGTTTTTGTTCAGGAGTTTAAGAATCCCGTCTAATGTAAACATTGAGTTGGCGTGTTTACAAGGAGATTCCGTCACACTTTACTGAGTCCTCGTGACGGCACATTGTATTTTACTCAGCGGCATGAGAAGATCCTCATAAGACTAGAATTTTTAATTGCTCTTTGTTATAAACGCCTTGTTTACTATCAGCTATTTTTAACTTGGTGTACTGTGCGGCTTCTCAATGTTCGATTTAGATGACTATTTTTTTTGACGGTTCAAAATTTCAACGCCTATTTATTCAGAATGTTTTTAGTTCATTTGATTTTTTTTGTACTGCAGTAGTGTCTAAGCATTTAGTTATTTTCATCCTTGTACTCGATTTTATGGCATGTTTATTCCATTTCACCTTCGATGTTTTATCTACTGATTATTTAGTGTAATAACTATTTCTTCTGCTGCGTTCGTTATATTACAAGATTGTTTCTTTTTACCGTTATTTTTCATTCTTTATCGATGTAGCTCTAAAATCCTGTTAGTTTTGGCTTCAGTGCACGCGAGTGTTGTCTGACATGGGCTTGTCTCCTCATCCCTTTTGCTTTTCCAAGCGATTGCAAATTTCGGATATTGGCCCTGTCTCGTCTTTCTCTCGCCGTTCTCGGATAGTTTTTCCTCCCTTCAGATCAGTTATTGAGTTTCCCCGCACGATTGCTCCAAGCATATTGCCTCGCTCCTATGCAGTTCGCTCTCACCTCTTAGTTTTTTGTTTTTCTCCGGCCGCTCTGCCAGTAATCGTCTCGTTTAAGCTATTCTTTACTCCACACCGTAAGCAACAGGACTTCTCTCGCCCTCCTTCACACGAGGACCCGCCTTTTTCTTGTTTCTTATCGCCACTTCTTCCTGGTCCAATAGGAACCATCAATTCTTTCGTTCCATCTCTAAGGTACAGGATTCTCTCTCTCTCCCACCGGTCGCGGTGGTTCACTGACTCGTCTCCCACTGGAGGAGCCAAACGAAGGAGAAAATAAAACTGAGATCGACCGCGACGATATTGCGGAATCTTGGCGATGGACGGAAATAACTTTGCTCATTAGAGGAATCAATTGAGAGCCAAAGAGCTGTCGATTACAAAAGTTTTGCAGCCGCTGATTGTTTTTTGCCGAGTCGTCAGTCGTAGCGGCATTATTACTCTTTGAACTTCTACTCTAAACTAGAAGCTTTCGCTGGACTCTTATAAGCCTTTATCGGTCTTCCTGGGTTACGCTTTGGAAATAAATTTTAATTTGTTGCTGTTAATTCTTTCTTGATGAACTGTACGGGAAAATTTTCTTGAGCTTCCTGTTATTTTCAGTATTAACTTTGGAAAGTGTTTCCAATTGTTTTCTCTGCCATGTACTACAGTGGCTTATCAATTTCCCAATTTTGTTAGAGCATAGTATTTGTAAAAGAGCTTTGACTTTCCTATCATAAAATTCTCGTAGTTTTTAGCTCCCATTATCTTTTTTCACATCTGTGGCGTTTGTTTATTGTCTTGGGTCATGAAAGTTATTGAATTATGACAGAGTTTTAGGTGTAGGTTGTGTAAGTTGTTCTCTGGAGACCCAGTAAAACACGCCTCTCATCGTATGTCTTAGGTTCACTCCATAGAGTTCTTTTAATTAGTCGCCGAATTTTAACCTCAGTTTCATGGATATGTTAATTTCTATGGTATAAAGTTTCCTCATTACGTTTCGTTACCAGTACAATATGGTTTTGAGTCAGAACAGAATGATAAAGTCGGAGCAGTAACTCAAAAGTGACGGTGTTATGCATTTGCTCGTGTTCATGGAGTACCAGCTATGACCGTGAGTATAACTTGAGGCTGAATTCTCACGAGTGTTTTTCATTGCAAATTCTGTTTTTTTTTTGTAATTGTTGTATTGTAGTCATGCATGCCTAGTCTATTCAGGAGTTCTGCTAGTTTGCGAGTAGAGTGCTACTTTTTTCTGCAATTTCTAACGAAGTCAATAATAAAAGATATTGGTATTTAATTCTATAATTATATTAAATTGTAGAATAAAATATAGTATGCCTGCGTTCGATCAGAAGGGTTGCCGAATTTAAAAGGATGTATTTCTA
Source organism: Trinorchestia longiramus (assembly GCA_006783055.1). Lineage (NCBI taxonomy): Eukaryota > Metazoa > Arthropoda > Malacostraca > Amphipoda > Talitridae > Trinorchestia > Trinorchestia longiramus. Next base: position 400,286 of record VCRD01000110.1, read on the forward strand.
TAGATGAGGGTACTCTCGCGTCGTAGGTCTTTCTATGTCAGATAGTGTAGGACTGTAAGCAAAAACTTACTACTTCTGCTACCTGCTTGACACTTGTGTAAGTAAATCGCTCTGTCGGCGAACTGTCTTTACTTTCTATCAGGCCACTAATCAAGAATTGAGTTAGCAATTAGTCTCAAAATTATAATGTTTTGAAACATTACTCGATCCGTAAGTATCAGTGTTCTACTGTGATCTGTAAACAAAGAATTGATTTTAGATTTGCATGCTAGTATGTCGAATTTTGTCAGATTAATAAATGTAAAAATAATTATCAGTGCTATCACAGTTATATCATACTTCCCGTCTTACATTACTCAACTGGTTAATTAACGTCTGTGTGCATTTCAATTGCGAGTAATGCTTCATTTAATCACCTGCTCCGACTAATGAGCTTCAGTGGATCTGTGGATTTGAGCTTCCATTCCTTAACGTTCCATAATTTTGTTCTGTGCGCCGTCTCTACCTGACTTAATTTCAATTAATATTTGGCTTAGATGAAGTCGAGCGTGCTGTTGTTATTTTGGGTGTCAGGAGCAGGTGCTGCGTTTGTTATGACTTGACAAATGGAGTGGGCTGAATTTCGTGTTCTCGCTGGTTGACTTCACGCATTTTCGTAAAGTTGCGCTTTCATTTTCACCGTACATTTGCGGTGCCTACAACTCCAGACCACGAGTTTGAGAGTGAACTTTAAACAGCCCCTCCTATGAGCGATAAATAAATCAAATTCAGTTACGATGAGTGGCTCCCGTGACTGTGTTGTGGGTGGTCCTAACTTCTGGCCGCTTGATTGCGCCATGCAGGAACGCTTTGTACTTTCCAGCTCTGTCTGGCAAATAATTAATCTAAGCTGCTGTCACGCGCAGTAGCTCCCCTTCCCCATGCCTCCAATATTTTCTTCTCGTAATATAACTTTAATTTCGACTCGATTCACATTCCCTTTCTCCTTCTTAACATCTCTCTCCATTCCATTCGGCATGTGTTTCACCATGACATTTATTTTTCCACGATGAAATTGCATTATCATTTGGGTTTTTCCCATTCTCCTTTTATGTTGAATTCTTATTAAGCAATTACATGATATTTTTGTTTCTCTGGTACATCTAGCGTCTTCGTATTTATCAGGATATCTTTCCACTAATTTTGCCACTCTGTTTGCATTTTAGGTTATCTTTTATTTCATTTTTCTTGCCCGTACCCAGCACGAGCACCAAATTTCAAACATTATGATGATAGTCTTATACTCGTACTTCATGTGTGCATTTACACTCCTTTATTTACGGCGCTGAATTTATTTATCAGAATTTTATTCTTTTGACTTTCCCGTTGTTTTCTCTTTCTATTTCACTCTTTTTATTTAACTCATTTTAAGTGTTCATCCTTTAATAGTGCATTCTAAAGGTACGTAGTTTATTAAATTACTAGAAAGTACCACATTTTTTCAACGAATTCTCGCGAGATTTGTTTTCGTTATGCTTGATTTTGTGCATTCTTCCCCACACCTGGCTACCACAGCAAAGAGAATTATCCACATTTCTTTCATGAGGCAGCAGAATGGAGCTTAAGGATTTTTCGTGAACGAAATTACGGTGCTAGTGAAACCGTTTTTTTTCATTATGTGTGCTTTAGTCCTTATGCCGGTTTCGACTCTCGTCATAATTTGTCGAGCAAAAATTTTTATGTGCCGATCTGAAACTACATCACTGTTTTGTTAGTGTACTTATTTCCTCAAATATTGTGTATGTGGAAGAATATTCTATCATATTTTTTGCTACGCTTGAAATCTGTGATATTTGTCAGCGTGCGCTTGTTAAGTCAGTGCTCATTTTTATAAAAGTTTAGCCTCGCCAGTACATGCTTGCCCTGTACGGCGTGACATAGTTTTGATACATGATGTACCTGAAGAATTGCAGTAATTTATAAGGGTTCATTTCAAGTATATACTTTATCGTGATTAGTATTTAGGCTTTATTACCTCATCATGTTTAGCCCAGTGGAGTAATCATGTATTGCTCTAATTAGATGCATAGTTACCAATCCCTTCCAGAGCCAGTGTCTTAACCCTTTCACGACCAAATTTTCATACTGATGAAAATATTGCGTAAATTACCACTTATTTAAACGAATTACCAATTTTAAACGAATCATGTAGAATATGGGACTAAAGGGAATGATTTTTAAAGTTTGTTTGGGACAAATTAACCCAACGGTAGCGAAAGGGTTAAACTGCCTCTTTTTTAATTTTTTAAGTGGTAACTATTATATTGTCAATACTTAATATTAGTTTTAATGAGTACTAGTAATATTTGAAAACCAATATTGGTATTACCATGAAAATAAATGTACTCTAAACCATGTATGAGTAGTCATAAAGTATGCGAGTCTCCTAGCTATCGATGAAATGATGAAAGGTTTATGTCTATAATTGCAGTTTAATCAGAGTCTGGTGTAAGAAGTCGGTTCTCAAGCCAGCTGCCGGCACTTTAGCCAATCGCTAGTGCTGATAATCAACAATGCTGGACAAATGAATGATAATCCAGGTTGTGGTTTGCACAGAGGGGTACTCTATACCCGCTGTCTGCAAGTGCCTTAGTTTGGATTAGTAGAGAACATTTCTGCTCGCCCTGAGCTTCTTATCGCCATAATTGGCATCAGTGGCCAGCGAATGCCGCTAATTTGGCCTTCAGCTTCGATGGTGCGTCCATCGAGTCTCATTAGGTCGATAAATACGATGCTCTCTCTCGCCAATGCTTCATTTTAATTTGCGGTCTCTCTCGCGCTTCTTCTTTCATTTCAGACAGCTGGTGGTGGTTCTTCGTTACGGATTCATGTGCGAGATAAATTTAATATTCTTCATTACGGATTCATGTGCGAGATGAATTTAATATTCTTCACTATTCATGTTATGTTAGAATTGATTGTGTCTTCAAGAACTTCCACCGCTCTTTATGCAAGGATTTATTAGTGTGTGCTGCTTCAATTTTCTCCACTTTCTCATGCACTCTACTTCTTATTTTGTTCTTTTCAACGCTTATTTTAAGCCCTTCTCGATGATCATGGCAAAGAAAATTTTCAGTTGCTTATGTTTCGAGCAGAAAAATGTACTTATTTCTGAGGAAAGTGTGATTACAGTTAAAAAAGAGATGTCTGTCAAACTAGTTTTTTTTGTTGTAGCTCGTTGTTATGTTAATGTTTTGCTAAAAAGAATTAATGCCTGGGAAATGATATCAAATGATTTACGACTTTGCATGAGCCGTATACTCGTATAAGCTGAAGACAGTTATCGACATAATCTTTTTTAGCTTATAAAAGAATTTCTCCCGATCTGTGTAGTTGTGGAGGCTATCGATATATTTTGTAAATGATATATTTTGATCATTCAGTGCATGAACGTCTTTCCAATCAGCGAGTCTCGTTAAGTTAAATAATAAGCGACTTTTTGAACTTATTTCAGAATTTCTCATTATGGTTTAGGTATGGATATTTAATTGCTAAAGACTGTAGAAATTGTTCTACCATTTTTTTCCTACATTTTGAACTTAGTACTTAGTTCATAAATTTATCAATTTTAAGTGTGCATGAAAAATTGTAAAATAACATTTTCTAATGGAAATAATGATAATCAAATTACAGCTAATGCTAACTCTCTAGTGCCTCTGGTTTTTACTTTGTCTGTTACGTTTTACGAAACCTTATAGAATTTCTTGACATTTTCATGCATTCCTCATTACACGGGAACCGAACTATGATATATGTAGATGCCCTCTTACTGTGAGTGATACGAGATTACTTTAAAATCAAAATTGCAGTGACCTTGTGCAGGAGTGTAACTTCCATTAAAGTTCATGGTGACTTTTTCTACCACAAGCGAGGGCATTTCTGTTCTTTGATATCGCACTCGAAGGCCAAACTCTATTGATTCCTGTGCCGTTTAGCACCGGTTATATAGTGTGAACGGTCATAATGATTCTTTAAGTAGTTCCTGATAGCGATGTGCATTGTAGTTTTCTGGTGAGCCACTGAATATTGCATGCAAGAATTGGTGTCACATTGTCGCAGGCTAGAAGAATGTGGTCAGCGCTAGTGACAATGGCAGCTTCAGGGTTTGTGAAGAAGACTAGTCGCTGTATTTGAGTTAGGTCCGGGACTCCTACGTTACTGTGGTCACACAAGAGATGTACAGGGTCTCTTATAAAAGTCTCTCATAAAGTCTCAATAGCACCTCTTTCATAAATGGGATCCCTAAAACACACAAATGCAAAATGTGATTAAAAACTTTCATAAACACTAAATACAATAGAAGAAACCTAAATAAAATATATTATGAATTGTATGTGTAATAAATTTTTAAAATGATGAAGAGACTTTATGGACACCCTGTATGACATGCAATGTATTTCAGCAATGTATTTAAGTTCACCCTTGAGTGTTCCCATAGGCCCTATTAACTTCTTTTAACGCGTGGCGTCGGACTGTAATTTCTGCGCAGGAGGTAGAATGAATGTTGTTCTGTTGTTTCACTTGCTCGTGGAAATCTCCGTACTTGACTATAGGGAGACATAAGAGCGTGTCAGAGTACATCTTATGTATGCTTATTTTAAGTCCTGGCTGAGAAGTCCATTACATCGGAAGGAGCAACTTACATTACCATTTGTTTTCACTATTTTATTCTAGTGAAACATTTTTGGTTTATAGCATGACTAGAAACTATTATGCAGCGTTTTTTATTACTAGAAAACATTATAATATACTTTCCATTGCTGTGTCTTTCTAATATCTGCAGAATTCTACCACTTAGTGGCCCAGAAAATTTTTCCTTCATGTAGTTGCGTAACAGCTAAATAATTTGGAACCTGAAATTGAGTACTCGTATTTGCTACTAAAAATGGTAACACACTTGCAGTGTAGTCTCTAGTAGAAGAACTTCAAGTCTCACACGCAACCTTCAACTCACATTCGATGCCTCCTTGCTGGAACAATGTTTGACAGGCGCTGCTGAATAGATAACAATGTTACCGATAGTTCAGTTCATGAATATGCGTACTGGAGTTACGAAGGCTTTGTTCAGCTGATTTTAAGTTCCAATTCTCGATTCCACCTCAAGTTTTCATCGCTGAAATTCTTCCTGATATTCTGAAGTATTCTACAGCTGCTCTGACAGCATCCAGGGAGTACGCTGCAGTCCTCAAATATACCATCACAAAAGTCTATTTGCGATACAGCGCTGCGAGAAATCATTTCTCCGTACATCAACGGCACTCGCGTTGTAGGTGTGCATGCTCTTTATTTATTTCTGCAATTCATTTTTGATACAAAGAAAAGGATCTTGAAGCACATGCAAATAATACTGAAACACTGGTATTGTGTGTTGATGAAAAAATGAGTTGAATTTCCGTATTTTAATTCGCTGAAATTTATTTTACATTATTTTTAAGGCGGACTTGTGCTGTTGAGTTTATAATGTAGATGAATCAATGAAGTTCAATACTCTAATACTTTATATCTATCACAATATGAAAACAATGTAATTATTTTAATCTAATGAAGCTAGGGGTTACATGGCAATATATCTGAATAGAGTCTGATCCCTGAAACCAGAATTTTTACAGGATTTGATTCTTCTCTTTGAATGGATTCTCCTCTTCTTCGTGTCAGACAAACTAAGGTTAAACTTTTTTATCATCAAGTTATTTTTTGGCTGAACGAACGAAATGTTACGTACATTATTGCTATCAATAATGTAATTTCACTCAACTTTTGAATGAAGCATGTAGAGTATAGGACTAAAATAGATTATTTTAGTTTACTTCAGTGTTAAGTTGATCAAACCTACAGAACACATTCTAATGTGTGTGATTCAGAATCACATTTGCAAGCGGTAATAACTTGATACACTAAATGGGATTACCTCAATTCATCCCTCCTCTCTCTGCTTACCTGTTGCTTGGTGTTGTTGCTCGTAAGAGGCGTGAATTCGTTCCATAATTTTTGTTTTACTCGAACTTTTCGATGTGGAGAGTGCTTTCCTATTCGTTTGAGTCGTTCATCTGTCAAGTTATTATTTCATCGCCTCTACGAAGAGGGCGTCCAGGAAAATATATGGTTGCTCATGCAAGAGGGAGAGTCATGAAAAGGAGAGCGTCAAGAGTCTCCCCGTTCTTTCTTTCTTTTTTTTCGTTGTCACAAGGTCGAGAAAGTCGTCGGTGGTTTGTGTTCCCCTCCTGGGAGTAAAAGAAATGGGTGTTTATTTTCCTCATCCTTGTTCACCAACTTCAAAGTTATGGAGGAAGGTGCCTCGATGCTGATGTCAAGACATTATTTACCATCGATGTGGAAGGAAAAAGCGTCTGTCTCTAATGTCATTGTGGGGAAGGATTCTTTATTTTGAACATTTATTTTACGATGTAATTATTCTCTTTAGAACAGTTCACAATCTACAGGTAATTTTATAATTTCTCTTACCTGCTATTGAACTTTCAATACTTGAAAGTTTTCGTACGGTCCATCCATGTTATGCTTGATTGTTTCTTTAATATACCTCGACATTTGAGTTAAATATTAGAAGACTGGTCCAATTTTGTTATCCTTTTACGTATAATATATTTGAAGACTCATCGTAGCTTATTGGGCTATTAACACTCTATTATTTCGAAATTATAAACCTATTTTAATTAGGAGACTTTTCACGAAATATTATTCAGTGTATTTCCTTATGACCCTTATAAACTTGAGTTTCTCTGTTACAGTGGCGTCAAATTCTATCGACTTACTTTTTGTTCTTTTAAAGTCCCTGTTTTTCGTTCACTATCGAAAAAATTTCTCATTTTTCTATAAAATTCTACAAAAAACAGTTAATTTTAATTTGAATCCGTTCAGGCACATCGAAATACAAGTGCGCTGAAAAGTTCAGACATTATTAATTTACTAGTAGGCCTGCACGTGAAAAATTCACGTTCTTTTTTCCCAGATTGCATCTTCTTGTTGAGATGAGCTTTTTCCTAGCCTCTCTTTCATTTGCCAGTCGACTCTGCCTCCCCGAAGTAGTTTCCGCATTGAAGGGGAAGGTCGTAACGAAAAACATCACGCATTTTACAGCAATTAGGTGCATTTGGTTTCTACAATACCTCAATTTCAAAAATGTAAATTTTCTTCAATCATTCGGATAGTAGCTGTTCCCATAGTCCGCGACACAAAAAAAAACACATAAATCACAGAAGAAAAATAGGTACGGCTTTTACAGGGTGGCGCACAAGTAACGCACCCTTTTAAAAAATTAATAATAAATAAAGTATTACCGTAATATACACTGGGTATCTGTAGACAGGATACGACATGTAAATAAAATTTAAGAGTTCCTCTATCGTTTGCAATTATCCCCATCGTTATACCTTTCATAGTTTATTTATTATTAATTTTTTAAAAGGGTGCGTTACTTATGCGCCACCCTGTACTATGCACGGTTGATTGATAAATTAAATGAGGGATTTAAAAACCGTATGTTGAAGTGCGTATTCGTGCTACCACAACGTGCATGGAGCAGTTGGTACAGAATCGATCCTTATGCTGTCGGGTATAAAATCGCAATTGTGTGACTTTACTTCCAGATGCATTCGATTGAAGGAACAGCTGGACTCATTACATTAGTTCATATTGCTTAATTTAAGTTACTTGAATGCCGAGGTGATTCTCTTTTCATTACCTTGTTTGTCCTTTCACCGTTTTCCATAAATGAATGTTCCTGTGCTAATTTTGGAATGAAATTCTGCTGACGTTTAACAAACAATAAATGCTTTATACATTGAATATTCTATACATTTATAATTAATGAAATTGATTAAAATTGACTAATAATCAATTCAGTTTGTTACATGTTCCGTTTTAATTACACCCGTTTTATGATTATGAAGTGTTTATTTTGGTGTATTGCCACAACTGATTTGTTTAAAAACCATGTGTTGAACTATCAGTGGTAGGTTGTTTACTTGAATATCACTCTCATACATAACTTTTCTTAAAATACTTTACCTTGGCAATAATTTATTTTCAACCGGCCTTATGTTCGAATTATTTCTTCATTTTAAAATTCTGCAAAGCAAACCTCTGCGCCAGCTAGGTTTCATTCAATGATTCTAGACGACGAGTTCTTGAAGCAAACCTGTCATCTTTAAGCGTCTGATCTACGTACTCTATTAGTTCACGTCTCGGGCACATGTCACTTTTATATTTGAGTATCGTCTTAATATTAATATCCAGAAATGCATTATTGTTGTATCCAAGTCACTCAGAACGTACATTTCAAGAATATTTGTTCTCTTTAATGGTGTCTCGTACGGGAATACTGATTTTCAGATAAAACACATTTCCGTGTTTCATGCAGTAGCTCATCGGTATTAATTATGCGACAGTTTTACTATTCAAGCGAAGCCATTCTTTTTTTAGTACATTATAGAGTGGCTTTGAGTGCGCTCTCTGTGCACGCAACGTGTGCAGCCATCAAGTTTCTATCTGCAGAAGCCATTCAGCTGATATTTATATTTCACTACTGTGGCACTCGGTGGTCATCCTACTATAAGATTGGCAAACACTGAAAGAAAGTTTCATTCTCTGGCCTGTGCAGTGTTCGTTAAGATTGCGCTGACGAATCTATTTTGTCAAACCTCATGCCGGGCTGAGTCCTTGAAAAAAACTCCTGCAGAAATTGAGGCATGTTTCTTTAATATGTCCTGTTGCTTTTTTGGAGGAATTTGATTATATAGATGTGCATTTATGTATAGTATACGCGAGCATTTTTTCCCTATTGTTTGGGGGGAGTTTAGCACCTACTGAATTTGTTGATTGCATGAAAGATCAAGGCTTCAAGGTGTTGTACGCCTTCGCGTTTACGAAGACGCCTTAGTTTCGTTCCCTGTCAGCAGCTATATACGTACTCGTGACCACTTGACCTCTAATGGAACCTGTTCAAGTGCAATACGTCACATACTGTACGATATATAATGATGTAGTATGCAATGCAACGTGCATTATTTACTTAGTTTTCGGATTCCCACTGCAATCGTCCAGCTAAAAGTCAATCATCTATTTGGTTACATTTTTTATTTGAATCCAGAACGGCACTTAGTTTTTCTACGACGCAACACAAGTAACAATATGTCCTATCAGCGGTAGCGGCGTACCAACTGCTCTCAGGGACCCACTGATGTGTCCGCTGACGTCCTTACTGTACTTCAGGTCATATCCGTGCGTAATGTCATCACAACATCCCACGGACTCCAATTTCGTTACATTAAAGATACCATGTGAGTAGCTATTGATATTCGTAGCTTTCCTGTGCACTCAAGCAACGAAAGTAGTAATACATATCAAAATACATAAGAAAGCCAGTGTTAAAATGATGAGCATTACGTTAGAACTATTGTTGCAGGCATTGTATGCATTAAATAATAATTCAGGTTGTTACTGATGGTAATAAATAACAATAAATGAGTGAAGCCCAATCTTGATGTATCACCCATATCTCTTTCATTGTGGTGTTCGAGTATTTATTTTTAAAGACGAAAAAGTATGGATTCTGTTCCAACAACCTAATTTACTGGAGATCCTATTGAAGAGTTAAACATCTACTCAATCAACATTAATGATGCACAACATGCACAATTTGGTGCTATGCAGATTGTCCCACCACGCAGTGCCTGGTGAGCTGAGCTCGTGAGCAGCCCCAACTCTCCACTCTTCAATTATTCGAAGGCAGGCATCAATATTTCATCGCAGTTTCTAAAGTTCTCGTTGTGTGATATCTGGCAAAACTTTAACTCTAGCCCAAACATTGCATAATGTAGAATGCCTGTCCACGTACGGATATACGGAGCGTGGGGTATTGTAGTCAAGTTCCTATGCCTTACTGATGTCCTGCCGAACTCACGTTGCACGGAGGTATATGTTGCATCAGTGGATTTATAGCGTAAGATTCGTTCACTGCAATGTATTCATTTTGCCTTTTAACGCTGGTGGGTGTTATTTCTACAGTGTGTGAAATTCATCTTATGAAATCATGAAATCACGTATGTGGAATGGTTAGAGTTTTTCGGTATGAGCTTGTACTGATTTTTGTTGAATTATTCGTCCATTTCATTCAACTCTATGCATTCTGACTGAAAAAAACACTAAAGCTTCGAAGTTGCAAAATAATTCATGAAAATTATTACACAATGCTGTTAAATATATTCGAGTGAGTTCATTTTCGTGTTCTTGTGTTCGTATTATACAGATAGCTAATTTAATTTTAATGTTGAAATTCCGTTTATTATTCTGTTAAAAAAATATTCCATCAGTTTTGGTAAAATTCTTAGTTTTCTTGCGTGTAGCTCCTCGTGCTTTGTCTTCATATAAGTCCAGTGTTTTGCCTTAATTTGTATTCATAAAATGATAGCAATTAAAAAAGTTTTCTGAAGGTGTCACAAAATGCAGAACATGAGTGTAACCAAAAGAGTCGAAGTATAGCTCATGTACGAGTCTTGCGAGTGTCGGATTGACTATAACTTTATTATGCAAAATCACGGTTTCACTCTTTAAACTTTTGGAGTGAAAACCGTAGAACTGTAAGTAATGACTAACAAGTTCACAAAGTTAATGAAAAATTGTGAAGCAGGCTCAGGCTAACATTTTAATTCTATTGATTCTTACCTCCTTTCAAAATTTATCATTGCATTTGAGGTTTTATTCTCATGTACCAAAAGAGACCGAAAAATACTGTTGGAACTGATGTTTGTTTCATTAGTAGCATGCAAGTTTTATTTTTGTGCCATGTCATGGACCACGGAAACTTTTCTCTGCGTTCAGATTGTGAGTTATGAAAGCTGCTCGCTGTGCGGATGCCATTAATTCTTGGAAGCGATTTGCGTTTTTTCCATCGCGCGAGGCTTTGTTCGCGCACACATTTCGCCTGCCGTGAAATCCATTGCATTTCTGAGCGAAAATTGAGAGCATTTCTGATAGAGAAATGAACCCTTAATTCTTCGCATCTGACGCAGGCCTTTCTTATGAACAGTCTTCTCCACTTCAGGTGTTCTCTTTTGATCGCCTTGATGGGAATCAGCCCGAGAACTTAGTCCACCTATGCGTTTTTGTTTCATTTTCACGTTTTTTATTTTAGCGTTTGTTCCTTTTCGTATGATTTTCTTTTTTCAATTGGATTGTTTTTTACCATCATGTACTTGTTATTTGATATTGGTTGCCAAATCTTTACTAGAATATAAACAAAATTGGGAGTATTTTTATCCTATATCAATTTTTTTGCAACACTTTGTATTTGATCCTCGGGTAACTTCACCCATCCCTCTGTGTTATTGAAGCGGTCTTTTTTATATCAGCATAAATATGGCCAATTCCCGTACTTCCCCTCACCCGCTGGAACGCAATAATTCCCATCGTTTGAGAGCAAAGCTGCATCTCTATCTTTCACAACCGCGGCATATCTCCATCGCTCTAAACTAGAAAAAATACCGGCGTGTTGGCCTGATCGAGGCGTTGGATGGCCGGGCATCCTACAATAGGGTGATCGAACAAAGGCCCTCACAATGGCCAGGTACATTAAGGCCGCCCCACCAGTCGTTACTGAAGTATTGTTCGCTGCCAATTGACCCTTTCTCCAGGCCATGTTATGACTTTCCCGCGTAGACGCTGTGTCTCAGTCGTTGACTTGCTTACGCTCACTGCCGCAGCTCCACTAGATTTCAGCCATCTTTTGTATAGGGGACTTTTTTGAAGTGTCTGTTGCCAAGGTGGGCCTGTTAAGATTCCTTATTTTATTTCCTGGCGTTTAGATGTCAAAAACTTTAATGAGTACCTCCTGATAACGCGTATCACTGCTGAGATCGCTTATGTTGTGTTGTTAAACGACGAATAAAATAATATTTAAATATCATTTCGGTTATGATTATGAATTTGTTTGTAACATTTTTCATGATAATTGTGAAAAGTTCTAGAACGAAACCAGAATGTTCAAGTGACCCTCCTACAGTACCAGATTGAAATGCAGATCCTCATCCCTGCGTGTCTTAGAATTTGCGCTCTGTATTTTTTATTATCTCTTTAAAACGTGTGGATGAATAAGGTTTGTATCACAATAATGTGTTGTAAACTCCAACGAGGGATTTTTTTCTTCCAATAAGTTATTTTACTGATTAAAAATATGATTCATTTCCACTATAGCTAGGGCTAACGTCATATGGTACGTTGCATTAGAATTAGAGCGAGCAAATTGAAACTTAGTATTATCAATATCTACTACGCTACGCCGCTTGAGCTCATTCAGTATTAATTTTTATCGCTGTTACGTACTCGGTTCATATGAATTTCCTTATAATCTAAAGTGACGCATTCAGTCACAACGCGGGCTTCTGTGCGTGTCGCAATGAAAATTGCTGCCTGGCCAGCCTGTCACAGACTTAACGGGGTTTATCGAGATTTAATTAATTCCAAACTATATTTGGAGGCTCATATTACTGCAAATTAGTGGGTAATAACTGAATTTGCGTATTCCAGTATAATCTACTCATTGCACAGACTGTGTAGAGGAAGCGAACAATAATGCTTGATTTTTTTTCTCCTGTACGCAGTTTTCCTGTTATTTGTCTTTTTATCATTTACTGCACGAACCTTCAGACTGATCGAAAAAAATCATAGTCAAGAGGCTTTATGTTTAACTGTTCGTCAATCTCATGTGCTCAAGTAAATTATGTACATACACTCAAAGTAGAAAATCAAGTTAAATACCTGCATAGTTATGGAGGTATCTGGAGTTTTAGACCCGAGATATTTTTATTTGCGTTTACATCTGCATAATTTATGTCGTTAGTTAGTTCATTGTCGAGAGCTTATTTTTGATGTCTAAAATAATTGAATCTTCTCACATGGACTCATACCCTGAAAAACCTTAAAAATATTGCTTCCTTGCTCTGCAAAATGTCTCGAAGAAAATGATTTATCTCTGCAATAGGTTCAGGTCTTTGACTACCGTAACCGTGTTCATTTTTCTGCCTTGTTTTAATTTTATTAACAGTGCACAAAGCCTTAATAAATCTAAGCGAGTTTGAAGAACTAATCCACAATATTTCCGTAAGCGATGTCGACCATGGGAACGAACACATGTTGATTGTCGCTCAGGTGTGTGATTGCCAGTTTGCCTTATCATAATAACATTTTGTGTCATGTTAAATCATAGGTACTATTTAAATCATTGGAGCAAATCATCCCTTTTTCAATATCATTAACGCTAATTCTCAATATTGATTTTTTTCGATGTACCCTGGGCATTCGGGTATGATTTCCGTTAGTGAAGTCAGTTAATTTTTGGAGATACGAATATACTCGTATTACTGTCATACAGGAGATGTGGCAGTGTTTTGAAAATACTGAGATTCTTTGATCTTATGTGAGTATTAGGTTTTCTAGTCGCACCTGCGTTCGATCTACTATTTTTTAAACAGCAGGGATGAAAATTTTGTGCTTATTAATGAGTTCTGCGTTGGAAGTAATTTTCGCTAAATAAATGTTATTTAACTTGCCCCTGCATAGTTTATTTTTAATGATCATGAAACACATTGCGTTCCGTAAAGTTGATCACACTGCACTATTAATACGACGACAGTAAAGCGTATGGGAATATACATATTTTACTGTACAGTGAGCATAAAAATTACAAGCATTGTGAGAAACCAGCGGTGCTCGACCATCAATGTTGATGTCAATGCTCGAGTCCGAACTCAGGTATCCTTTTACTGAAGACTGGTGTTTCTTCGTTAATTGCATTGTGATATTAAAAACAGTAACCATACTTCCTGTATATGATATCGTGCTAGGGTGATTTCATAGTCTGTATTACCCGATGCATGATTGATCTACGAATACTTGTGCGTTAAGTTTATTTCTCCCAGCAAATTTTGCTGTGATCATTCAATTGAAAAGATACTGTGAAGTGATATTCGCTTGTTCTCTGTTCTCAGTGAAATGCATAAAATCAAACAATGATATTGGCTTATTTTTATTATGCGGACATCGAACGATGTTTCTGTCTTGTTCATCGCAACCTAATTCCAGCTTACGAACATATTAATTGATGTCTATATTGCTTTTCATAGAAATTGGAATGTTTTCATAACGGTCTATTGTGTTAGGCTAATGCAAGCATTGGTTCTCATATGAATTTAGAAGAGGCTGCGTGCGTTCCAGTTACAATTGTGTGGACCGAATAAAATCGAACATGACTAGCATCTCGTAATGACAGAGCAGGTGCACCTACACATCGCAGTCGATGTAATCGATTTGTAGAAATTAGTGTCTAATTCCTCTGGCTGACCACTGGCCGGTAACCCAGATGCTGTGTGCTACCCAGGCACCTGAACGCTTTAACACGGACTAGATGTGAATGGTTCTTGCGTTGTAATAATCTATGTTGAGTGGTAATAATTCAGCCATGAGACAAAATTAATTAGGAAGCGCAAGATAAGTTTCTTGTCTGTTTTGTCTCGACTTTAGAGACTTAAGGATTCGTCGCAACTGTAAAACTATAAAATAATTGGTGCAATCCTAACACCAGTTCCTGTGCGATTGGTCGACTTGTTCCTTATTATTTCGTCTCTGTCGACCAATGACAACAATTGATAATTACGGTATGTTATTAAGAAACTATCAAATTGTTTCAATTGATGGTGTTTAACAAGACCTTTTTAAATGTTTGAATGGCTTACCTCATTCTTTGTTGATGTTTTGAATGCTTGCATCTTACTGCTTCCTATGATGCTGTCAGCTACAATAATTCATATAATCTACCCCTGCCATTTTCTACCGACCAACGGTTTCTCATTTGAACAGTTTCTGCAGTCGAGTTTTTTTCTAGTTCTTTTGTGGCAGTGTCACTCGTATTTTCCTCCACTGACGCAAGTTAAGTAAATCCTCAGTAATCCTAAAGCTCGCATCTGCTGACTGACTAAGCTGGGCGCTGGATTTTGTCAAACGAGCGCTTGCTTTACAGCTGTTAATTCTGTACTCATGCAACTACGCTGGTTCGTACAGGTGCCCACAACACTTACTGTATCAGGAACTTTAACAAAAATTTGTTCTGATGATGGAACGGTGTTGCAAAGAAGAGGTTAATTTTTCTAACGCTTTACCTGGATAGTGTCAATTTAAACGTTGGTTTCTTTCAGCTGCACCTCTCCGTGATCATAATACTGTACGTAGGGTAAAATTTTGTTCGAATTTCTGCCTTAATTCGGGTAGAGGACATCACTTGTGAATCTAACGAGCATGCATCGTTGGATTTGCTTGTCCAACGGTGTAGAGAGTGAGGAGGGGGAGTCCAGTGTGACTGTAGTCGTGTTATTGTTGCTTCTAGGTTATTGTTCGTCACCAAAATATGACAATCATGTGAATAAACAGACTTTCTATGTTTCTTCCCGTTCAGATTTTTATTTTAGTGATAAAACTTTCAAAGTAATGAGACGTATAATGAAATATTATTTATAGTTTCTTCTATTCCACTTGATCTTTCGTTAGATTAACTTTGTTCCTGCACTGTTGAATCATTCCCTTTTTGAAAGCTGATTTTCTGCCAGGGTAAACAACATTTTCTAAACATATGGTACTGGAAGATATTTGCTATTTCATTTCTAGGTAGAGCTTCAGTCACTTGTTTACTATGGAAAATACTCGTATATCAAATAAAATGTTAACCTTACGTCGTCCTGTCTGTTTATTAACTTGGCTTGGACAGAAGGTGCTGCACAGCCTTGATGGGAGCCAACTGTCGCAGACTGTGATCACGGGAGCCTTTATTTTATTCAACAGTTGCAGCCCTCGCCCTTATATCGGCCGCTCGGTCTGCTCAATATCGATCGAAAATTAACCCTAGTAAATTGCTGGGCCGCCGACTGCGCATCGATATGACCACTTGCACAGCATGAATTCCGTATCAAAATGGTCACTTTTCTGACGTAAATTCTGTGCCGATATGACGTCTCACTTGGCTTGGCTTGTCTTGTATACGATGTCGATATTACTAGACTGAATAGTCAGATGAGGATGTCACTACACCAGGTTGTATACATTCTATGTCAATGATGAACGTTATTACGTTCCATGAACATGACATTAGTGTCACCGATTCTGTATCATGAATAAATCTCTGGACTAAATTCTACCCTACGTGCACTATCGATTATCCCGTAACACATTCTCTGTGGCCGCAACACAACCTCAAATAGAGAATTCGTACAAGAACACTGTGACCACGCTTGCCATCATGACATTGAGTGGAATATTGTATTGCCAAAGATGTCTAAGCAAATATTGGTGCTACCGTAATATAAGCGGTCGGTGTAGCTTCTGCTTCGTTTTGAAACGGCAGCTTTCGTTGATTGCAACGATGTAACTCAGTCTCAGTATTCGCAGCGTGGTCCCTATATTGTTTGTATTTTGAATAAATCATGCGGCTCTACAAGCGATGTTCGTAAGATGCCGTAAGTACATTGAAGGTAGGGCAAATTCCTTAGCTTTTGTTATCTGATCTTTTTTAAACATTTCGCTTTAAAAAGCCATCAGTTGTTGCTAAAAAATCCCTGCAATACATAGATAACACACTGTGGCCACATGGACCCCTGCAAGCAATTTTGTGTTAATATTTGCATTCGTAGAATTCGACGAGTTTTACTTTGTTTGGTGCCTGTCACTATGATATGTTTGAACTGACACTTTAAGCTCACTTTGAATTTGTATTCGACATTGGTAGTTTCGAATTGCTTTAATTTAATTGATATCGATTCGTATTGTGAAAAGTCGTAGCTAAAAATGTCATAATTGTAGAGTTTCATTCAAATAGGTATGAATATGTATCATATTAACAGTTTGAATTTGAATCAATTTGTTCAGCGTTCATTCAAATGCAGCGACGGCTGGATCACTTCGTTAATGACCTTGGACCAATTTACTCGAGTATCTGTTATTGATTTTCAGTTATGAAAATAACAAAAGATTGGTTTGCCTCCACGTTCGGTATGGGGATTTGATTCGCTGAGTCGGTGGAAGTTAAATTCTCTTTGTATGAAAGTGTACAATATGACTCCAAGTTTTGTCAGAATTAAGGCATCATGGTATCCGTGTCACTCTGTGCAGGTAGCTTCGTGTTGTGCTTTGTAGAAAATGAATATTTTACAGGTATTCAGTAAATTCCTCTTTGTGCAAGATATATTTGTGCATGTGAGGCTTTTAGAGGTTTACTTGTTGATAAAAAAGTAGGCAATATTTTCACGATTGTTTACTTTGTATTATAGTTTTTTTAAATAAATAAGTTAAAATAAGAACCATGATCGATAATCAACGCGCAGAATTAAATTTTTTAAACAAAAATCTTGAATTTAGCGATAATTTCGCTCCAATTCAGGTAAAGAAGTTACTCCTAAAATTTCGTTTTGAGCTGGAAGTACATATTCAAGCGTTTTTTTAAATGTGTATATCTTTGTAAACTGCGACAACCAAGTCCCAATTCCAGTATCTTTGTGAATGTAGCTTTCCTTGCTGTCATGGGCCACAGGCCCAAGCCCTGCCGAGTTTGCTTAGCTCAGTCCTAAGCGCTCGCCACAATCCTGTTCGGTGGATGCCCATCTCTATAGGAGCTCAGTGCCTCGCTATGCTCTAGCATATTCATAAAAAATTTGTGCCCATTTTTGCTGCAGTTCTTGTCCAATTGCCTCGGTGAACGAAAATTTTATGTATTTTTGTAGAGGTATGAAGCGATAGAGAGATTCCCCGATGTTTTTCCTTATTTTATGGTGCGCGATGGTTGAAATATTTCACGTTGAAGTAGCGCACTTGTTGATACCTCTGTAAACATTGAACGTATTGATTCTGTACTTTTTTGTTCTCGACTATGTGAGTATGTTTTTGGAGCCAAATTATATGGTGGGAAATGCTACTCGGTGATATTTTTAGTGACGCATATGTATAATATGGTGCACTGTTTTAACTACTTCATACAAATGACAACACGCCGTCAAAATTGACGGTACTACACCTCTAATGCCTCTATCAGTTGAAATCCACTGAATGAAGAATTTTTTCTGTCACCCTGTGAAAGAAGAACATTATGGGGTTTCCCTATAAACTTAACGAGAAGAGTCTGTTAGAAAAGACATTTCAGAATAGTTTGAGCAACGTAGTTACCGACACCTAAAGTGTCAGGAACTTTTTTACAATGGAATAGAGTGATGATAATCTTTATTTTTAGACTTTTTAGATATATGAGTATGAATTTAAAAAAATGTTTTGAAACAGATTCTCGTATTTGTGTTTTCATGTATTGCATGAATTTTGCTTTGAGTGTTGAACGATGCAAACCTTTCTGAACTTTTTCCCTGAAAAGCGGACATTTGATTGGAGACGACGGTTATCGTGAACCTTTCATTGCATATTGGAATTCAGCACTATGCCCAATAGCAGCTCGTATATTGGACTGCTTTTCAATAGGTTTCGTGTTGCACTCACAGCAAGTGCACTCCAAAATTTATGGACTGTTTCGAGAATTTGGTATGCGCTGCATCCCACTCGGAAATACACAGTTCGTGGGTTCTATTTAATTTTATATTCACTGATATTTGCTTCCGTTGCCAAGGTCAAAATATCAACATGAGTGTAGCTTGCAATTACTTCCCCACATTCTGTTCTTCTGGCGTCGTAATATGGTGGTGACTTTCAAAAAACTGCAGTGCTTCAAGTCTTGGATAGTCAGGAAATTATTTTATTTTCTAGTGATGTGAAGATTCCAAGAAGGATAAAATTTTGTGTACTCTTTCATAACAGTATTTATTCATCTTTGAGGTCCTAGGCTCTTCGTTACATTCTAATGACACCATTACAAGAGTTCTTCTTGTCACTCAATGATTGTCAACATTGTCTATAACTCGTGTGTTCCAGTAGCTCGGATCTGGAAACTTTAAGATCATTTGTTTTTATCGTACTTCGGGTAATTTGTATAAATTGTAGACAAGCTCATCTTGGGATATTTCGATAGCATTAAACGTCTATTATCCCACTGTCGCCATAGTTGACGCGGCTAGAATTACGGCATGGGACTTGGGTAATCGAATAATTATCGAAGTAATTATCCGACCCAAGAATGAGCCAGAAGGTTCTTTCCTATAGCCTCATTCTATTCTACTCTATTCTCTTGGGAGCTAAGCCGTTTTTCGAACGTCACTTTTGTGACCTACCGAAGAAACTGCATCTGTTGCAAGAGACTTCTATGGGCTTACTTCTGTAGGTAGAAAATCTTCATCTTATCTATCCTTCTTTCATTGTTTGTTTCTTTCTTTGTTTCCCCCTAACCTTTCCTCTCTCTAGAGAAAGTTCGTTGTGTATCCTTTGAATGCCTTCTTGTATCAGTTTGTGTTTGTCCAAGAGGTCACTGCCACTTTAACTACGTACTGTGAGTGACTACTGTAATAAAACTTGATGCGAAATTAGTAAAAGATACGTATTTTTTCATTGTATGTGGTCTCATTTATTTAAGTGAGACAGCTTATCATTATGAAAAATTGTTAATCCATATTAGTTATCTTAGTGTGCCTGTGTGGGAATTGTTTTATCGTATTTTCAACTGAACCTCGCACAAGAAACTGGATTTGGCCCGCTGGCTTCCTAGCGCGCCTCGCGGTGCTTCTACCTCACCGGCGTGATATTAAGGTCCCTGAGTTATGGGTGCCTATGGGGCCCTCAATGGCGATTGGGTTAATGTTTTTCTTTCGCTCCTCTCATTCTGCCTAGAAATCTGATAAGATCTCGTTGTAGATTTTCAAAGCCATTCAACCTACATTTAGGTTTCTAGGACTCTCGTCTTGTGTGCGTCGAACAGAGTCAGAGTATCAAACATGCAAAAGTACTTCTGCTGAATGAAAAGGACTGTTTTGACCTTAATCGAAGCTAATCAGAAAGTCAAAGCCGTATGAATCAGAGTGTTTCCTATTTCAGCCGCCTTTTTACTTTCATGTCCTCCGTATCTGAATTAGCAATTCTTTGTCCCCTTGTTTTTGGACCAAAGCCGGTGCTCCTGTTACTGGTATCGATAGCTTTCAGACCAAAACATAATTCACCGGTCTTAAGGAGGTTCGTGTGAGAACTGATCAGGTGAATCTAGTTTTCTCTCATCACTACGTTTATTATCTTTTACTTATGATTTTATTTATTGCAAAGACCTCACACAGTTGTCATTCCACCAAGTAAACTTATGGGCGCAAAAAAATAGTGATTTCTAACATGTACTTGGGAAGCTTGCTGCAATACTACGAGGGCTGTTTTGTTCAACTTCCGATGAGCTGTAAAAACAAGCCAAATTTACAGAACATAATAATTTCATTACTAGGAGTACTGCAGGGTCCAATTTATCTCTCTACGTTAACAATAAAACGATTAAGGCCTTTGTCATATCGTTTAAGGTTCTCGATGCCTCTTTCAAAGAATTTAGCCACTAATGAGGAGAGATACGTCTTGGCAGCCTCAACGGGCACACAGCTTCTGGTACCCAAGGTCTCGTACGATTGTGTACAAAGCAGGCTTTGAAATTTCCGGGGATTTTTCAGAGTTCACTGATTGCAAATCTTCGTTTGGTATTGTTCAGCACCGAACACCTGATCAATAAGCTGAACGAGGCTTATAGTAGCGCCCTTGTCCACTTTCATGGATGTCGGTTCGCCCTTTTTTAAATTTCATATATCATTCCTGTACACTACCCTCACTCCTAAAGTTGTCACCGTGCACTTTGCTCATTCTGCGATGGATTTCAGCAGCATTACGTCCTTCTACTTACAGCAAACGGATAACACTTCGTAATTCCCATTTGGCGGGAGCATCGATCTTAGCAGCCGTGTTCAATTGCCCGTACATCGACCCTGCAGTACTTTTGGCAGAAAAATTATTCCTGTTCTGTAAATTTGTTGTTTTTTCGTAGCCCATTGGAGGTTAAGAAAAACCCTCGTAGGTGTCAAAAAATGAGCCTCGTCGTTTGAAATCCTATACTTTCCAGATTGGTACAAAATGAACACAAAGATTTTCCTCGTATACCAAGAGGGCAGCCAAAATGGGAAGACGTTTTTTCAGTTGATAAGATCGTACGTTTTTCTTGCACCAGTTTCTCCCGATGCACCAAGCTGCTGAACAGAAACAAAGTCGGACCGTCTCACTCTCTTCTAAGGTAAAAAGAAGCACACTTTGGTGTGTAATTGAAATTGATCATAATTTTTATCGTTTCACGCGTTTGCAAAATGTTCTGTTACCTGTTACGTGTGTTTATATGTGTATAACTGTTTAAATGGTTTCATTTTCGATATAGGTACATACGTTATGCTTTCCTTCGTCTCTTTCTTGGTACTTTTGACATGAAGTGATCACCTTTTATGCCTGTGTAAAAAACATGTCCATGCTCTCCCAGACATTAATATCAGCCTGTAAAACTACAAATAAAATTCACTGGAGATAACAACCAAATAACCAAATAAACGTAATAAATTAACTGGTTTTTCGTTTTTTTTGAAGTCAACAAATGACTTACATCGTCGTGCTATTTTATCAAAATGTTAGCTGCATCATTGTCTCGTATCAAGCGAAAATTTTTCCTCAATATTTTGTCAGTTGTGTGAGCTCAGTGTGTCAGTTTTGGCTTGTGAATACAGAAAAATTATCAAAGACTCGTGGTTGTGGTTTTAATAAAATCGTCGGGCGTCTTTTGAAATAAAATTAATTGGCTTCTCTGATAATAGAGTACTGAGAGGTCCTGTAAAGCAATATTGTTGTTTAATTATTTTCCTTCTTTATTAACATAGATACTAAGCACAGAATTGTACCAGAAACCAAGCGCAGTTTTTGCTGTGTTCTCGTTTCTTTTGAGCTCTCAGAGTTCTAAGGGAACGATGGTGCTGCTTGATTGGACAAGGAGGGCTCTTGTTTTGTACTCCATTCATCATGACCTAAGAATTCTCACGGGGAAGTACATTACCATTACTCTTGGAAAATACAGTACTTGAGAAGGGTAATAATAGTGATGAGGGAGGGGTAATACTCGACTCTCTATTCATCATAAAGCGGCAATCTACACTAAGGGGATCAGCCTCACCACTTCTTTCAACGTCAATGAAATTTGCGCGAGAGCGATAGCAGAGCTTTGCTGGACAGCAGCGTTATTACTTCACTCTTCATTTATCATCTCGTAGCTACGGACGATGGAAGTACAGCGAAGTCAGCGTTCTGATTGTCTTTGTAATGATGTGCCGGTGCTACATGAGGAAGCCAATGCTACCTAGAGCGCCTGACGTCCCTCCCGCATGCATAATGTCCCATTGGGATGCGGACTTAGGGAAAATGCGGACTTAAGGAATCTTAGGGAAAATGGTAAAAATTTTCGGTTTTTGAGTTGTGATTCTTATGGTGGCAGAAAAGGGGCGCGATCGTTTGTAGATATTGATTTTCTCTTTCCAAAACTCTATTTACTTTTTTTCTAGCATGAAAACTGTAAGAGGAGATCCATTTGGGTCGAAAATGCAAAAAAATACCTTATTCACCCCTGAAATCGCCATTATTTCAAAAAAATGAGAAAAATTGCATTAAAAAAACTGTTCTAAATCCAATTTTACCTACTACATATGTTGCGCCTAGTTTTGTCGTACCACGCATTTAAGCTTTTTACTAAGATGCCCCCCTTACGTACTCCACTTCGCTGGGGGATGAGCGGGCTACTAACGTGAAGGCTTGTTGTCTCTTCCTTGCTCGCTCCTGCTCCAGTTGTTCTAACCAATGAACGTTTTTCTTATGGATTACGCATCATGAGCTAGCGTACGTTTCTCTTTATATCCTTCAAGAATTAAGTTATCTATGAAAAAATTTAATTTTATTTGTTTATTTTATTCGTATTTCACGTTAATACACTTTAACGTTCTTGTTACACTAAATAAAGTCGATATGGAATTCCCCAGGGCCTAAATTAAACGAGGATGGACCTGAAACTGTGAATATAACAATTAAAAAATTATTTTAAGCAAAAAGGGAATTTCAAGGACTAGTAAAATGAAGTTAAACGCACGTCTCAATACTGGAAAGAGTTCCGAGTAAAATATTCAGAGAACACCTTTGAAATCAAGGAGTCGTTCTACTGTCATCCTAAAAGCATTTCGTACACGAGCGGTCCGTGCTCTGGGGATCATTTTACGGATCGCTCCACTCTCATGCTGTAAATCCTTCTAGATCTGCGCCCATTAAATCAAAGTCTGCCATTAAATCCTTCAATGCTGTCATAACTCACGACATTTAAATCCTATAATTGACTTCAGGATTCACCCCGCCGGATCACAGTCGACGAATGTTGTCTGTTTCGATGAGGTAGTAGCGCCTTGGCTGTTTCCTTTTCACTCCATTGGTTTCGTTAATTTAATCAAACAACATTGCCCCTCCTATTAATACCTACAGGCCTCGTCTTTGAGTTTTGTTTGTTTTCAGACTCATTGCTCGTGCTGTGGTGGTGGTGTTGATTAAAGCAGCGCTTGCCTGTAAATCAGTTCTGTTTGTTGGGGTTGTCTGAAAACTTGACGGAATATTATTACTTCAAATGTTCCTTAAGTTGAGGAAAAAGTGATAATAAACTAGAATACAGATATACAAGCATTTCTTTACAATGGTTCACGTCCAAGTTTCAGAATTTTGAATTAAGGTGGACGACGCTGCTTATGAAGAATCATATTACAGAAATGAACAATGAAAATTATTAGTTGCATCTTTTATACGGGCAGTTTTTTATGATTATGTAGGTTATGCAGAAGAATTGAAGAGGGAGGAATACACATCTGCATATTGGAATTTGTTTCTTGGATTTCCGTGGCAGTTTTACAAAATCGTGTATTAGCTGGTAATTGTAGGTAAGTAAAGCAGTTTCAGATTTGTATGCGGTTTATGTAGTTTTAGGGTAATTAAGCAGCCATAGTTGGTGTAGTGAATTTTTATTTAAATGTTGTCAATTATTAGGATGTTATAGCACCCAGGGTTTGTGTATCATTATGTTAAAAAAACAGCTTAAAGCACGTGTGTACCTGTACCAGCGTATAGAATTTTATCATTTCATTTGAAATACTAGAAAATTAATCTTAATTCTGTGATGGATATAGTATGTACGTATTTTACTGTTCCATGTATCGTAAGCTGCTTCTCCCATAATTATTTTACAATTTAAAACTTCTTGTGAAATTTTCACTGCAATAAAAGTTTTCAACTATTGAATTATGTTCATATATTAATTTCACTGTTTTTATTGAAGGTACAAATTCTTGAACTATTAAGTTTGATATCGGACTGCTTCCGTCATTGCTCGAGATCATGCTGCAAGGATTTAATCAGTGGATAATAATGGTAAAGAATAATTTTCACTTATTGTGCACTGCGATGTTAATTTTACATGCGGGCTGGTCAGGTATTCTGAATTCAAGGCTTAACACGTTGACTCCGATTGCCTGATCGGTGTAAAACTTCACTTTGTACGCATAGTCACCAGAAGGATCTCAAAAAGTTACAGAACCTAACCTAAGTGGTACACATACGTACCACTTCGGAGTCAACGTGTTAAGCGTCAAGAAGTTCAGGATGTTTCTGTAGAAAGAATAGTTCTGAAGCTCCAAAGTGCGTTACGCTTCTACGCTTCAACTCGTCTTTGCTCCAGGTGTTCCAAACCACTTCTGTGTTCCTTCGAGCCAACTCAACGTGAACTAGCGCATGTTTTTCTATGCGTCTTTCGTAAAAATTGTTGCCTTGGAAACCAATTTTGCAATGTTCTTTGTTTATCTTCTTCATATTGTAAGGTAATAAGAGATACTTCAATCTTTTTATGTTAAATTAAATAGTTACTGAATTTCCCAGTGCCTAAGTTGAACGGGAACGATTATTTAACGATTTTGTGACCCAAAGTATTCAAAAGGCTTTGATTGCGGGTAAGGAAGAATTCACCATCATTGATCTCCCTGCGTTAATGTGCACCTAAATACTGCGAGAGTGAGCTATGCAAACTGGTCTTCTTAGAATAATAGCTCACCTTCGCTTTTGCAATTATTGAGCAGGGCTCAAATATTCTGGCATTGTAACTATGCACGCCAATGGACCAGATCGATCATTTTTTTTTAACTTTACTGCATGAACTTGCACATCTAAATTATCCACTTGTATAATAGTGTATATATATCCTCTGTGTGTGTCCGTGCCATTACTTTCCATCTATGACTGAAGAAAAATGATTGAACTGAAATTAAGACTGGTATGCATATATGATAAGCATTGTTTTGTCGATATCAAAGTCGCCGGATTACTATAAAATACACCATTTTCCCCCGTTATTAGCCTTCTTCTCCTACACTGCCGTGTTATCGGTAGATAAGATGGAAGTTATGTACACATTCATGAAAATATTCACGTTTTGATGGAACCTAGGGTAAAACTGAAAAATGCATTTCTGTATACATATATACACATCCTAATTTTATCTACTTTAAACCGTGGCATTTCTATTGGTACTATCCAGGCCATGTAATCGGTAGATAAGATACAGAATGGAATTTTTGTGCATATTCATGAAAAATATTCATCAAAAACTAAATAATTGGTCGCAAATCTTCAATACCTCTGTCTTTGTAATAACTTCAAATTAATCAAATCTAAACCGTGGAATTTCCTCGTTAACGCTCTAGTATAGTTGATAATGCATGCATACGTGAGCTTTAGTATATGTACATTATTGTACTCGCATCTTCAATTCAGAAAAGCGAAAACTAGTTCAATCGGCAATAAGTTACTTTTTAAAATTATCATCACAAAGAGGAAACACTGATCTTATTGTATTCAGTTCTCAACTTTCCTGGCTTACCGAACGCGTTCCATAATTCAGTAAGCTTTACGATACCTTCAATATTTAATGTGTTGGAAACCCATTTACCAGATTGATGAGCCACCTCATAGCTTGTGCTGTCCCCATTATGGTGCCTTTTATGTCAACTTCATTCTCTCCATCAAGTTAGATGTCTCTTTTATCCGGAAGGGTTTCATGCATAATGCGCTCTATTTCTTTTATCACACTAGGCCTGAAGCTCACGAAAGGTGACAATGATACAGTGATGTTGGCGGTGCAGCGCGTTCCGCTCTCGTCAACAACTCCTTTTCTTTTCTCTTCGAAGAAACTCACTATGAAGCTGCTGCATGTGCAACCAATGTTATACGCCCTGCATGTATAATTCTCTTATGGTTATGCTCTATTTTGTGATTTTTTCTATTTATTAACGTTATGACGCAAATTGAAAGATTGTTCGTGCTATTATTTACACGTCCTAGACTAAAGTTCTTGCTTTTTTCCTGCATTTATATGCTTGGTTCAACGCGTCATTTGGATGACCATACATGTGGCTCCTTTAATCATACGGTACCAAGCACCATACATAGCGAAACATCCCCAAACCTTCCTTTGCGTGGAGAGTGAGTCATAGGTACAGAAAGATAGTGGCAAAATGGTCGACAATCAACACAAGTAGAGGCGACTCTTGCCTCTACACCTCACTGTTCAGATCTTACCTCTTAGGCCGTTTACTGATGTTTTTACAAAGCTGCACTTGGTACCGTAAGTTTCTAGGAGCCTCATGAATACAATATCAATTTGCTATGAACTCTTCTTTATATACCTGAATGATGTTTGAATGTATTTTAAAAACGTTACCTGAGCGTTCGACTCTCAAGAAAATTTTTCTTGCCCATCCAATTTTTTGGTACCGTTTTCTTGGTATTTTTTTGTGTTAAATTTGTTTATGCAATGAAACGTGGCTCTGAGCTCCCCAGATGTCGTCTGTGGTGTTTGACGTGCGTTAATACCAGTGTCAACAAGGATCCCCTCGTCACGCTCGCTAATAGGTCGCTGCACAAATGTTTGGGGAGGAGCTCCAGCAGAACTCAGGTCTACTGAAAAAGAAAATCGTCGGGTGTTCTTTGACCGTATTTTCTCGGTGATTTTCTATGTAGTACCGGGCACGTGTATGGTTCCTTACTAGTTTTTTATACTCCTCTAAAATGACCTTAAAAGGGGTGTGTTGTTCATATACATACATGTATACGTTTACATCTAGCTTATGTTTTTTAAAAAAGAAATAACTTGTAAAATAAGCCACTGCCAGTAGTTTAATTATGACACTATTTCATCGCGGATAGTATATTTCTCAATAATTAAGCTTTTGGATACATTAGACCATAGAGTCGCGGGCAAGTTGTATTTATTAAGCCTGTAAAACTAGGATTTCATTTCATTTGATACAACCACTGAATAGAAAAATAGCATAATAACTCAAATTAGCTGCTTTTGGTTTATTTTGAAGTAAATGAATTAGGCTCCCATTTTATCCAAATATTGGCTCCATCATTGTCATTTTCACTCATAAATAGTGACGTTTTTCAAAACGTTATGATGATTGAATTCTATTAGTTTAATGTCTGCTGTTACATAGTAAGTTTAATATGTTTTTAGTGCTTTATTTGTGGTAAAAAATAATTACTACTGAATGTGCCTTGCTTATTTTATTTTACTTGAATTATACACAAATTGAACAACTACTTCTGGATGTACTGGGATCAGTGAATTTTAATTTGGTGTATGTATATATATACATTTTAAATATATATATATATATATATATTCCTTAGATAATGTTACGAATAGTATTATTAAAATTCAAAAAAGATACTTCGCAGACGCATTCGCGTGTAGGGTCGAACTAAACTGAAACTCGCGTCACCGTGTAAATCCAAGTCTGAGGAGCAAAGGAACAAATCTCAGTGTAAACTAGGGTGACTGCCGCTCTTCTGGCCAGGTTTCAGACAAATGTTTTGACGTGGCTTGTGCATCGCAGGCGCACCAGCTGGCGGCTGTTACTCCTTTGCGTTACTTCGTTACTTTGACAAACTTTAGAGTACGTAATTTTTGTGGAGTAATGTGCGGGGGATAATTATTTAGATTACTCGAGAAAAACGGTTTGGTTTTTACTTACATCGTATGAAAAAATTGAGTGACTTTAATAGCTGTGCACATTGTATGGAGTCAGCAAAGTGAAGTGCAATACTGATTTCTAAGTATTGGTATGTAATAACTCTATTGGGATGCGGGTGCCCTCAGCCTTCTAATTTGATTTTGAATATAATTTTAAAAATGAGACAAAGTTTGAATTTGAACATCTATGTCTCTATGTAGGCAAACCTGTTTGAAATCTTTGATATTTCCTAGCCAAGTGAGAGGCGAGCGATGGTTATCTTTGTAGCATTTAACATCTATGACGTCAAAGCTCGCGTTTACTGATTTATGTCGTATTTTTCGAGAAAAAAGTCCCGTTTTCTTGATCATTGAACGTTTGGGTTTGTTTTGCTTTGCATTGCCAGTATAACGCAAGCACCAAAAAATCTGTTGCATTCAATGGAAGTTCTACGATGGAACAACTGACCACTATCTGTTTTACGGAATTTAAAACTTTTATGTGCTTGTGAAAGCCTGTTTTAAAGTATTCAAGATTTTGCTCTGAATAAAAAAAATGCCGTGTTTTAATTCAGTTTTTACACGAATGAAAGTACGTCATACAATCAGACAAAATGCTTGCGTTTATTTTATTCATGTATTTTCTACTTAACTTTACTGGAAAAGATTTAACTTTACCCTTAGTTTTGTTAGTATAATAAAGTAACTAAAATCTGTTCTGAATCTTGACTGTCAAATATGAGATATGTTCCGTGAAATAGTTCAGACTATCGATTTCTAAGACACTACT
This sequence comes from Trinorchestia longiramus, assembly GCA_006783055.1. Lineage (NCBI taxonomy): Eukaryota > Metazoa > Arthropoda > Malacostraca > Amphipoda > Talitridae > Trinorchestia > Trinorchestia longiramus. The sequence goes on from VCRD01000110.1 coordinate 429,184, forward strand.
TTCTGTTGTCACGCCGGAGCAGTTGTTTCAAAGGAAAGAGTAATATTCGTCGATGATGACAAAGTGTATATGTCAAATGTATGCATATTTATTCAACAATCTGAGTCTTCAGCGTACTGTCACTTTGGTCTGTTGTAGGAAGTGATCAAGAAATGCAGATGGTTAGACTTGTATTGAATCATTTGTTATAAATTTATTTTTGGCACCGTTATTTTGAATAAAGTCTGCATGTTCAAAGTTTTCACGTAAGTTTTTGCCATGCATTATTTTCTCAATTTATTTGTATTGACCAGATACTTTGTAATATTTTTGATCATAATAAAAGCATAAATATCTTAATATTTTTGATTCGATGTCTTCGACCCAAGAGGTTACCTATTCCTTCACTAATTTTTCACTATATCCTTGTAAATTATTCGTCGTAAAGTCGGGGATATCTTCCAAGAAAAGAAAATTATTTACCTTTGTCTTGGTAAATGCACCCTGAAGCCCGTGAATTCGTCGCGATGTCCCATTTCAGTTTTTCTAAATTGCCCTCACTTTTCTTTACTTGGGACAATTTCAAGCCCTTTGTCTGGGCGAGAATTTAATGCGTGTCGCCGAACTGGCGCTGAAAAATTGCCTGTCACTGCTGCTTCGACCGACGATTGAGTTCGCCCGTAAAATATTTATTGTCTTGTTAGGAGTCGCGAGGCTGGCCTTAATGATGCGAGTGACGGACTGTTGACTGCCTCGCAGTTTAATGGAGTTCTGCCCGGCCCTCTTTGCTGCCGAATGTCAAGCGTACTTGGTCACCTGTAATGTCAAATTTTACGTGTTTATTATAGACTTCTTTTTTATTTGAGAACTTCAAACGGGTGACTTGTTGTAATGATTTTAGAACGTCTTTTATTCTGAAAATTTCGACGACTTGTATGTTTTTGTAGCTCGTTGTGTTAAGAGTCTTTATCGAGTGAAAACGTCCGATTTTATCACAGCGTTCAGCTGAATAAAACATTTTCTTCTCTGCCTGCAACCGAAGTTCCAATTTTCTAGCATCTCTGAGTTTTCTTTTCACACTCTGTTCATTTAGCGTTGATATTCCAATCAGTAGTATGAATGTAACTGAACTTCATAAGCGTAGTTTATATTACTATTTACCCTTCCAACTTCAGAATGATTGTAGGATACTGAATGCAAGGACGTTATGAGTTTAAGCGAGCAGTTTCCGCTGGTACTCGTGAACTTGTGTCCATCCAAGCTCTCTCTCAACAGGCTCAGGATTTGCTCTGAGCTCATTTTTGTAGCTTTGACATTTTTTTCAGTTTCTTCGAGTGCCCTGCCAGCAGACTTCATTTAAAACCTATTGATTTATATGCGATATTTGTTTCTTTTCCGGCCCTCTGATGTGCTGATCTTGCTTTTAAAGTAATTTTATTGCATATATTGTAAGTTACGCTTTATCAACTTTTTCTGGATAATCTTTACCCATCCATCTAGTTTACTTTAAATTTTATATGGGATTCTTCGCCCGACATCTTCGCATTATACAAAGTTTTACCGAATGAAATGCTCATATGCTTACCATGCGTCTCCTCTTCGTTTGTTGTTCATGTTTAATATTTTTTTGAGTCCGAAAAGAAGTGACGCGAACTATTTATTAATTCTACTTTTCCTGATGGTAGGATGGGTTTGATTTGTGGATTTTATTGAATTTTGTATTACATTGTACGTTTGTCTTAATATTAATAATGACTATTACAGAAGTACGAATGTCATCACCCCTCTAATTTCTGAGCTTCCTAAATATGGCGACAGTTGCACCAATTCGTTGATCAAGATGTTGCAAGAAAAAACACTGTTCATGTTCTTAACTATGTTTGGTTGCGCATTGCTCTTGCTTAGTTCGTAAACGCCCTGCAAACTCGCTACGTAATGTTGACAAGTTATAGCATCATCAAATTTTATGCCCCCTCAAGTTTCGTTTTGTTTCCCTCAAAGTCAGTAAAAAATACGTGAGTTCGATGACCCTTGCAGCGTTGTCTTTGTAGTTTCTTTTGTTTGGATTGTTGTTTTTTCTGGGAAAGAAGCGTTTCTTAAGTAAAGAGAGCACTAACTACTGCACCGAGCCTAAATTAATAGTCCACTTCGGGGTTTGTTTGTGCAATGAGTTAGTTCTTTACTGACATATCCCAAGTTTCTAGACAAACAACCAAACATTGTTCCCAATGCTTCATCTCGATTATTCTTTGCGAAAATAAGTTAAATGTTACAAAAAATGCTTGTTTATGTACCACTTTATCTTGGTAAATAATATTCGATAGTTTGGTGAATAATATGTATTTTTTCACTCTTTTTAAATGAAATTGTACAATTCAGTTGGAAATAAATACGCTCCTTCTATAGCTTTATCATAAAAAATGAGACCGATAATTATAATTATCCATATGCTTTTATTAAAACTGTCTCAAATGCTATCAGTATTTGCAGTTTTTCTTTCATGTTCTTATCTTCGTTTGAGAAATTGAAAAAAGCTGCCCGAAAATCACTTGACTCTAATCTGTCTTCTGCCTTCATGACTTGCTCATCATCGGAGCTATCAGTTTGGTTCGAGCTGCTCGAAGAGCAGTTTTGAATATCTCAGCGCTCCAGTGTTAGAGACGAGATGGAGAAGGGGGTTGGTTGTCGGTGTCACGTGTGCTACGCGGGTTGTTTGCAATGCTGGTAATTGACTTTGGTATGATAGCGTGCTGTAAAATTCTAATGAATTTGATGCGAGTTGATAGTTTTATTTCAAGAATTGTTTCTTCGGAAATCCATAGTCCTAAAGTTCAATTTATAATATGACAATTTCGGAGACACTTTTTTTGTTGGGAAGTGAGAACAGTTGAGCCATTACTATCATCTTTGCACCTTCTCTTTATGTCTTAATTTTGTCTGTAACTTGGCATAAAGTTTTTATCCCTGCTTGTTGGATCTTGTTCGATTCCGAGGTACCTTGCAGTAGTGCACTGTTCTTTGGGACAGCCTCTAGTATGAATAACACGTTTATTGAACGTAGCACTCTGTTCCTTGTAACTAGAAAAAATTACTGTCCAAATATCTTGGCTGGAAAATGTAGGTTCATTTATTATAGTCAAGTCCAAGGGTAGTGAAGTGCTACGTACACGTTCCTAAGACTTTGTACTCACTCGTGTGTAAGAAAATGCGTACCTGTACCGTACCCCAGTAACTTGACATGGTTCACAGCATGTTTTTCTTATTCATTCATTGTAAGTGCAGTCTGTTGCTAGCATACAGTGTAAGTATGATGCGAACTTTTGGTGGCTGGTAAACGATCTTTCTTAGCTTGAAGTGCGCTGCTTCATTTGCATTATTTGCGGAGGTCTTATTCGTTGACTTCAATTTGTTATTAAAATATTCGAACATCGTAATGTACACGATGCAAAACTTTTGGAATTAAATCAATTGAAGATTCAATATTTACCCTTAATTCTAATGAGGCAAAATATGGAATTGATTTTTTTTAATTTTTATTTAGTATGATGTTTTTGACCCTAGTAACAAAGGTAATACAGTATTTTAGGGGGGAAACATGTTTCGGTCTTCAGTTTTACTGGCCCCGACTGACAGGTTCATCAATATTGTGTTGATGATGACATCAATATATTACCTGGATATGCTGATGACGTGGCTAAAACGTGTACTTTTTGTTAGGAAAAATAAAAAGTTCGGGGAAAAGCTCTCGTGCGGCACTTTTCGTGTCTCGTCGAGATTCATTTGTATGAAGTCGCCTCTTTGGGAAATCTTTGTTACACTTATGATTCAGTCAGCTCATCGTACCAGAAACTCTCAGATTCACTAATGTACTCGTTGGCATTTTTTTATTTTTCGCATTTTTTCGCGAGTAATGACTTCCATCATGTCTTGCAGCGAAAAAAATTTCAAGCTAAATCTGAGACGTCTGGCGCCTCTAATTTACCCTCAGTTTTTACGAGGGTTTCCCTCGCTAAAGCGTGGTCGTTGTCAGGACTTAACGCTCCCTCTGCTCAAATGCTGGTATTATGATCCCGTGTCGCAGTCTAAACAGCCTTGTTTTTCAGATTATTTTGAGTTGTTCTGGTTCTTCGTCTAATTCTCGAGAGTTTTGACGAGTTGCTGAAGGAATGCTTAGTGCCAACTTGTTTGCTCTAGTAGCTAACGATTTTATTTGTTTATGATTCTCGTATGTAGGGTAGTTGGAAATTTTTGGATGGCTTGTACCTATTTTTCTAATGCATTTTTGGTGGATTGCAGTTTTTATCATCTCAAAGGAATCAATATCGTCTTCTGATTTTGTGTTGAGAATAATAATGGTTTTGGTAGCCTTTTGATAGTCGTGTTTTATCAAATTTCAATTTTCATAGAAAATACTGAACTGTCATCACATATGTACAACTGAATTGGAACTGTACTCTATTCAGCGCTGTCTTGGTTGGTGGCAACAACATCGGAGAGTATTTTAAAATCGTATTTCCGCACAGAGATCGTCTGAGATTGGCTGAATTTCATTTTATTTTGCCGAATGGAGACAGAAATGTGGCACACAACAGACACATTAATTTGAGTGATCGGTCTTTCATCTGTACCTGCCATGGCAATTCTATGAGCTACACAGCTTGTAGGACAGCAGAATCGACTGTACGTGTATGCCTTAGTCAGTGAATGGAACGCTGGAGTTGCGAGTGTTGGACGTTTCTGCACGTGCCCGAATTCAAAGATCGAAATTTCCTTTAAAAGCGTGATAGGATAGTAAAAGGAATTGTTGTAATCTTCAATGAAATCCATGGTTTATTTCAACCATCGTGCACCATTTTATGATTGGTCGTTACTTTGGTCTGTTCTTATTTGAACAAAGGGATACATATTGGTGAGAGATAAAACCCTAGGGAATCAAAGAAGTTTAGTCATTTGATCTGTACATCGTGGTCTATCCTTGTGTGCTCATGCTGAGTTCAGGTCGGTTTGTGCGTGTAAAAACTCAGTTTTTTCCTCATATCGCTAGTTCTTTAGTGCGCAAGGTTAGAGATAACACTCGTGGATATCCCATATGACTCATATTTCTTGTTTGTATTTTTCTATTTTTTGTTTCTACGTATGATCCAGCCAACTATTTTCTTTTACTAAAAATTTACCTGTTTTATCTACATTTTGGCGTTCTCTATTTCATTCCTCTATGAGGATCTTATAAGGAGCGAAAAGTAATGAACTTCTTGCATCAGCCTCGTAGTACCTGGGCTTTTGTATCCTTTTTTCATGAAAAATAATTTCGCTGGCAAGAATTCTTGGGGTTTTTCTATTCACTGTGTGGCGCCCACGACCGTGAAAAGGGACTCTTGAACTTAGTCTCACGAGTTTGAAGATTTTGCTTTGCGTCCGTAAAATTTTCTGGTCAAGGTTTGGAAAACACTCGCTTTTTTATTGCTTGTGCACGAGGTTATATCCTGAGTTCTGTTTGCTTGATAGAACATTTGAAAGTGATATTTCCGAGGACGACTTCAATGTGTGTGCAGAATGTAGTACATGTGATTGCATCTAATTACCTGCGTAAGAAAAAGTAAAAGATACTCAATAACAAAAGACAAATTGATTTTCTTATGTCATAAAGAAACTATTATTTATGAAAAATAATCCACTTTGAAGTTAACTTAAAGACCAACTTTAGCCATATATGTAAACTCAGTTGAAGACCAACGTAAGGCACAAAAATCTATAAAGTCACTTATTGACATGCACTTGACAACTTTGAGTCCGACGCAGCCTGTAATTGTAGTGCAGTTAGTTACTGAACTCAGAAAAACAAATTGGTCGGTTAAGTTGTCTGGTATTTGAGTTGAAGTACAGGTGAGCTTCAAACTCTCTAGATCACTTCTTCGTTTGGTCTGCCGAAGTCTTTCACGAAGCGTGTCCAATTATGTGTTTAGTGTGTTGAACTTGTTTGTTTATGCACCTGAGTGCAATATTGACTCTTTTCTTGACAAGACTTTCCCAGTAATAATATCTTCCCTTTTTGTCAGCCTTCATTTAAGGTATAAACATTAATTCCAACTGCACGATAAATGTTTCCTTTTAGCTATTCATTGTGTTGCAAGTAAAATTTATTGCAATGATATCTTAATTTATTTTTCTGGTTCCGTCCCAACTTGAGTCGCCCAGCGAGTCCCGTGAACTCTGATCCACCGCGATTTACCGACTCCATTCTTTTCCATTTTTACCAGCGAAGCGGATCATATTGACCATTAATTTCAATTACTCGACATAGATCACCATTTGTTCATATTAGAGAAGGCGGAAGCCAGTTCCTCTTCCTTGGTCTGCTTGAGTTAGTTCGAAAAATTCGTGAGTTTTAAGATTTTTAGCGTCTGGTTCCCTTTAATTCTTCATCAGGTCCCCTTTCGCGTTGTAACTAACTACTGAAATGGATTCGGTAACCCTTAGTTTTTTTAATTTATATTTTTCCTTGAATTTTTACCACCTGCTAGCTGTCTACATTGATGACGATCCACAATTCTTTTGGCTTTTAGTTCTCCCAGTTATGTGTTGAATTGTGTAATGTTCTTCAGTGTTCCGGACGAATTTAGAATTTTTGCGCTTAGTTACGTTCGGGTTGAGCCTGCGGTGTATCGATTCCATTGCTTTACAGCCCTTGGCTGACTTCTCTAACCCGTCGTCGATACTCGAAATGACGTGCAGCGTGTGTCTGTATGTATAGTGCAATTAGCACTCAGTGCTAGTTACGTTATCAGAACACTCGCTTCGCTTCATTACTGGCTGCAACTCGCACGTGCTAGCGACAGATTATTGAGTGAAAATTAATTAAAAATGTATAACTACAGGAAACTGAAATCATCTGCGCGAATGAGTAGAATTTTTCAATATGCAGTAATGTTGAATCACGATAACTTTTTATTCTACAATTGTTTGTTTTACCTACACGAAAGGTTGTTACTTTGTTTTCACATACTAATTACTCTCTGTTAATGCCGTTGTTAGTTGTTGATGAAGTGGTTCTGCATTTCGGTTTGTAAAGTGTATTCACTATCTCAGTCTCGGAAGTACATACATTTTGATCATACATTTATGAAAATTATAATATGAAGACTTCCCTGTTTAAAAACATGCTTCGCTTATAATTATTCATTACATCATTTGCATATGAAATTCATGTTCCTATCGTCGGCTACCACTTTGATCCGTTGGAGAACATCAGGTAGCGAATACGCAGTACACGTGCGCGTTATGCATACGTATTTCATTTATTATAGCTAATGTTTAAAGCCTGTAATTTTGTAACGTGATTGTTTTTCTTTCAGGTGAGAGGGTTGAACGCTGCTCGTTGTTGCGTTTCTTCAAGAATAAAGGTACGCATTTGACTTTATTTTTTCGCATCAACTTCTAAATTTTTGTTACGGACATTTCAAAAATCAAAGTGGAGTCTTGAAGCTGGTCCCTCGAAACTGAAGAGTGGATGCACAGTTGCTTCTCACGTAAGCGTAACGGCAATTCGAAAATCATTCGATTTGAAAAACTGGAATTAATTGTCGCTACCTTAACGTTGCAAGACGTTTTTGAAACTGCTCTGTACTTTATGTAGTTAACAATGTCCCTTTTCTTAGTATTTTGTTATAATCTCTAGAATATCTCATTAAACTTTAGTAGTACGTCATGCTGCGTCACATTTCTTTTTTAAGGTATCTCTTCGCTATCTTGTATACTTAAACGATATTAATTTCCACTACTGCAAAAACTATCCGCGGTGCAGTGTCTCATCTCGAGTACTATTTTTATCTGAATATTGTCTCTCGACCCCGTAATATTGTTCAGTAGCTACCTCATTATGTATGATGTGCCGTACCTCATTAGGGTATTTCACTTCTCATTAGTGGGCACGCAAAAAACATGGTGATCCGGAAGCAGCTTCTGTAAAAATCGCGATAGCCTGAGCGCTTTTGTGTCTGTTGCTGGTAATATTTCTGCCGTTCAGTGAATTGGCGGGCTGAATTATCTTGTATTTTTATGGCATGCTTCAATCCACGTCAAGTATTTGATATTTTTGATTGGTGATTAAATGCTAATTAGAATTTAGTTTTGTTGTTGACTCATTGAACTCCATCCAGCTGTCGCATTTAGCACGACGTAAAACTGGCTGTTTGATCCCCGTTTCCCTTGAGAGTTGCAAAAAGGGATTGTCTCTTCATTGCTAAAAGACATTGTCCCTTCATTGCTGAAGGGGATTGTCCCTTCATTGCTGAAGATGATTCAAATTGAAGATGGATTGAATCAGTTGAAGGTTGATTGAAGGGAAGAAAATTGAGCGTCTGATGGGGACCACGCGCTCATCGAATGAAGTCTGAGGCTCTTGGGCTCAATCTTCCTCCTCAACGTACCTTGAAGTAGCGCTCCTCATGGCTACTATAGCCTCGCATAGCGAAGTCATCAGTGTGTATTGCGCTAGTTCGTTGTGGATTCAGCGTTCTGTTCCTATCTTCCTTTTTTCATGAACGTTTGTGGAGGGAGACACAAAAGTTAAGCTTCCTCGTGATGCCACTTGAGCTATACCTTACCTTAGAAAGTTTTGTTCGATGATTGCTTCAGTATGACTAGGTAGTTAAAGCCCTTAGCTTATTATAAGTGTTACGCCTGTTACGTCATTTGAACTTAATTTGTGAGGATTCGAGATCCTGTGTCCAACGCTTACCTCATCCTAACTCAATTTGTGCTACTTTAGGATGCTTTATTTACTGCTGCTTAGTTCCTCATCGACCCAGATTAATTCAGTAGTGCTTCTGAGTCTTTAATTACCTGTTGCCTAAATAAAATCTAGCAAATCATTACATTCGAATCATTCTGAAACGACTTCATTAAAGAATAATTTATAAGGTTCATCTTGCAACATTTTTCTAGTCAGATTCATTAAGTTTAGAAAATTATTTGTGGCCACTATTTAGCGTCCACCAATATACGATAGCCTCAGCCATCAATAGCAGTGGTTTCCATACTTTTCAAATTATTTTACATGGCGGTCCCCCACGTCATACTTTTTCAAATCAGGGTCGGCGGGAGAGATATAATATGTTACGATAAATATACTTTATGGTTTGATATATATATACTTTATATGCTATGATAAATATACTTTATATGTTATGATAAATATACTTTATATGTTATGATAAATATACTCTCGCGGTCCCTCTTGAATCCCTTCGTGGTCCCCAATATGAGAACCACGGATCAATAGCATTAAATGGCCAATAGTATTAACACTTTGCCTCCGATTGCCTGATTGCTGTAAAACTTCACTTTGTACGCATAGTCACTAGAAGGATCTGAAAAAATTACAGAACCTAACCTCAGTGGTACACATTAGTACCACTTCGGAGTCAACGTGTTAAAAGATAGACATTTGACTCAATCCTTCAATAGATGCACGTGTACTGCACGTACAGTGTAAGCAGAATGTGCACCTCTCTTCTTCAGTATTAAATGCATGTTTCATTTTATAGCAAACCATTTGATCATACTTGCGTACGAGTTGCTGCACTGAGTGCATGAAATACATATGTATTACTATTGTAACAGTTTCACAATTATGATCTTTAATGTGTCTTCTAATAAAAGGTATTCGTAATGTGTGTAACAGGCATTACTGGAATATTAAATCTGATAGAACTGTGTACTTTCCCGACTGGAAATTAAGCCTTTGAGCTTCGTCTTCATTTTGCTATAATTTAATTGGGAGCGCGGCTCAGGAAAGTTGTGGCTCTGAGCTCTGCCGAATTTACGCACACAGCCGAGAAGTGATCTCAGTGCCGTGTTCTCCTGTGTGCGTCCGTGTGATGAGGCACACTGTAGTTTGTTACAGACATAAATCGTGCCTGCTATTCTGTTCCTTCAGTGACAACGATGGAACTTCTATTATTTAGTAGATTCTTGACGTATATAAAAAATTACATTCATCTCAAGCGTATGGTTATTTTAGTCTCTGCTTTAACTGAAAGCGCTAGAAATGTTAACATGAAGAGGTTAGGGAGAGCTCTACGTAATTGAGTTTGAGTGGCACCGTGAAAAATTAATTTTTTCAAAAATTTATCGTACATCTTTTAGCAAATCGTTGGTTAATGGCTCCATCATGAAGCTAAATAGTAATGGACGTTTAGTCGTTCGGATCAGCAGTATTCAAACAAAAACTTAGGTTACCTGTATGAAGTAGTGAGAATGAAGAACATTATCGGAACATTTTGAAATGAATTGAGAAGATTAAATGGTAAGTTATTGTACTGTATTGATGTATCATGGAAATGCTTAATTATTAATAGTAAAACCTAATATCACCTGATCATCTTTTAAATTTTATATGGAAAATACGACTTTATTTTCGTTTTTAACAAAAATTATGATATGAAAACTTAAAGAATTAATTATACGGGCACTAAATTCACTATTAAAATCTCACGGCTTGAAAACATTTGGCAGAGCGGCACCAATTTCGCATGCAGCATCCCTGTAAACATGGAGTAAATATAACCTTGAAAGCATTGGGTGAAGCTGTGTATTCATTCTCTTGCTTGCTTTTGAACCTGCGATCCAGAGATTGCGTACTGCCTGTTAGAAGTCTTTGATGCGTTCCTCGATCCGATTTCCAGCCTTGACACATTGCAGTCAAAGAGCTGATTTCTTCCCGTTTTTCATTGATTTCCAACATTAATTTATTATTAAGCGAGGTGTTTCTGTTGTCAATAGCAATTAGCGTAAAAATAACTCCGTTTATATCCTTTGATCGTATTATAGTGGAAGTGCGTTAGTCAACTTGAAATAATTTCCGCAGTTTCTAGAATAAATGTTTGTGCAGTCTATTTATATCTTGTGTATACTGTATCCCATATTTTCAGCTGTTCTATCGAGCCTAGATTTATTTATGCGCGAGTTTGACATCCCAATTAGAGTTTGGGAGATAAAGCTTTGGAGGACTGGCTGTACATCAGTAGCAGTCAATCAGCAGTACGCAGTTGCTCTTGCTGCCAACTGTTATTGTCTTTTGCAATAGCCGAATTCGCCTAAGTCTTTTACGAACACTGTATCAAGCGAGTTAAAAGTCATTTGGAAGCATTTTATTGCGGCTAATTTAAGTACTGTTCGCGTTAGATATCATCTTAAACCTAATCAACGTTCAATCTACCGCTGTGATGCATTGGAATATACCCACGATACCGAACTCCATGGGCGCACACCATCTTAAATTTGGACTCAAAATGATATAGAACTATTAGTTCTTGAAGGTTAAACTCAAGATCCCGTCGTGAGACTGGCACCTCAACTCAGAAGTTGAGGTCTGGCATCTAGGCGATCGCATTTAATGTCAGCAATCAAGGCAAGAAGTGACGCCGTTCAGGACCACTGCTTCACGGCGCCAGTCTTCCAAAAGAAGCTCCCATTAGCGGCCTTTATACCCTGCGATATGTAAATATGAGAGCCTGATGCCCATCGTTCATTGAGCACGACCTTCACATTTTGACGCCTATAATTAATTTAATTATTCGTAATTTCCCATTTGACCTGTCCTCCCCCTCTGGTTCTTTTGTGGCCCCCAATTAAAGGGCGCTAATCGCTCCTCACCCCCTGATGCGGCGTAATGTTTGCTTGCGATTTTATTGTTTTCTGTGCGGTAGCCGTTTCTGTTTCTGTGGATTATTCATTTCTTCAGTAGACAGACATTTCCTGTTTCCATCCACTTGAAATTTTCTTGTATTTCTTGGCCGTTATAGAAATGGCTTCATTGAAATCATTGAAGGGGGAAGTTTCAGATCTCGAAATTATGTGTCGTTTTATTAACGAAATGCATACAATGCTCGCATTCCTGATTTTGCATTAGCTTGGCTGGTGCTATTCCCAAGCATTAGAGTACTTTTTTATTTACCGAACAATAATGTTTGTTACAATTATTTATATTCCAGAGCAAAAGTGATATTCGTCAGTTCGCGCTCTGACCGTGAAAAATTGGTACTCCCTCTGTTCCTAAATAGTTGTTCCACATCCAGTACTTTTATCCGAAATTTAAATATTTTCAGTCAAATTATTGTTTACATTTACAGGTTAGTATTGGTGCTCCTGATTAATTGATATTAGCTTATTCAGTTAAAACATATTCAAGTAACGATTATAATCACTTTTTTTTAGCAAAACACAATTTACTTTATTTTCAGAATAGCCATTGGCAAAAAAACTGATAGGAAAAGCGAAAATAATTGGTAGAAATGCTAAACAAAAATGTGAAAAGCACGAATAGACCAATAAGCACTGCTGTAAATATCGCAAAAGAATGTCCAGGAGCGTGGTGCAGTAAAACAAGTTGCAGAGGAATTCTTTCTCAGAAAACAAGCTGCTTTTTTTCTCCTGATATGATTTTAAATTTGTATTCTGCGTTCAAAAATATACAGGATGTACAAATTTTGTTTTTCAGTCGCATAACTATAGTAAATAAAACTTTTGGCAACGTGTTGAATATTTATTTCACTCACTGTATGTATGGAGGATATATTTTTTTAGTTCATACTCATTTCCATGACAATTTACTGAAATTGTTCATTTATTGTTTAGTTTATGAATAAATTTTATTCCCTGCTCTTTCTAGTGTTCACGCAACAGAAAAATTATTTCGGAACAACCTGAAAATTGTTCTGGTAGCACTATTTTGGAACGCAGTGAACATTATTTTACGATTTTATATTTTTGCTACAACTTTCAGGGCCAACTGCGAATTTTTACTTATGAATAACTGCACTTGAAGAAAAATATTTCTTTGGTCAGGCTTACGGATTGCTTTTAGGGAGGTGGAAGCATTGATTTCTTCTATAGTTTTTAGAATTCTTGATGATTCATCCTATTTGATTTTCATGTGTCCGTATTTTTCAGTTTTTATTCGTTTTACTTTCAATTTTTCTTTTTAGTCTAAATTCTTCGTGTACACAAACTTTCTTAGTCATAAATAACGAAACCAAAGTCTAGTTAATGTAAAAAATGCTCTCAAAAATTTATGTTTTCCCTGTGTCTTTCTGCAGTTTTGATGATCATGCGAGTGTTCGTGTGAGGCTACGTAAAGATAACACCTTTGCCTTTAGTTCGTTTGTGTTCTCAAATGTGTTGAGGAACACTATCATCTGGACCGCCATCACGCGTTGTCAAGAATTAGTCAAAATAGAAGCGTTGCGGATGTTATGGTCGCTCTGGTGCATATTAGCACCTGTGATAACATCTGGCTTTTATCCATAGCATCTGAGTCCCTAAGGCCTGTCATTTAGCTCAGTTAGAGCTGCGGAGGTCACCGTTCCAAGTGTTGTAGGGTCAGCATCCTCTAACTCTCAGACTTGCTTGAACATCTAAAAAAGACCCACACGCCCTCTCGTGTCTCTTGCATGGGTTCTGACCGCTTCGGCAGTGCTTTCTTGTCTTTATGGCCAGAGTTTCACGAGTTATCTACGACAAAAAAACATTTTAGGCTGGTTCCTAGATTCATGATACTACTAAAGTTGGAGCCTGAAATTTTGCAATTATTAAAGTTAACGACGCTCATTTCCGAAATGGTAGCCCCCATCAAAAAGATTTCGTTCATATTCTTGAGTTCAGATTTTTTCACTAGGTTCTCTGTGACACATGTGACGATCAAGAGAACGTTTTTGAGGATCTTCTAGTCGCGTTTCAAAAGAGTAACATGTTTCAGTTGGTTGAAAGGCGTTGTTGTCATCTGACATTGAACAAGAGTACAAGTTATAGTCTTACTTGTTATTTGAGCTCTGATTTTTCATGACGATGTTTTTTATTATTTTTTTGTGTGAACCGTGCGAATGATGAAGTTTCTGGCATTTACTTTTCCCTTCGATGTGTTTTATTTATTTGTTGTGAAACTGTATGGGTAAAATCCTTCTTTTTCTAATTCCTGAGAGGGTAACCTTAATTCTATGACTGTGTTCATCTCTCTTCAGGCCGTCAGAAAAAAATCAATTTCTTTGTATGTGTCATGAGAGGTTTGAAAAGTCACGAGTTCATTTTTCTAACCTTGTGTTCTTGTATGTGTTGCAATGGAGACGCACCCGCCCCACTAAATCTTCGCAAACTTCTGGCAGGAATTTTCGCTTTGTGCCCAGCGCGTCTGGTAATTTAAAGCCAACCTTGAATTGTTCATGTGGTCGAATGGGGGAGAGTGCGTGCATTTTCTGAACGTTAGCTCTGTGCTGTTCAAGTCGTTGGTTCAAAATTTGAATGTTTCAATAAATCGTTATTGGGGTTATTTAATTTTCTGCGTAGATTTTTCAAATTTGACGGATTTTTATCCATGTTGATCACATTTTGACGTTTGATCAAGTTATTAAGTGTAATATTTCGAACAAGATTATAGTAGTGATTGAAATTGGATTTCCCTGTTAATGAAAGTGGTATCCCAATTCGAAGCTTGGTGTGCAAAGTTATTTTTTAGCGTGTGTTATGCGAGTTTGCTGATTTTAAGTAAAAATTGAGTTACCCGTACGTACAGAAATAGTATATACTATACATTTGGACTTGATTAATGAACTCATTCATATTTACCTATGGACACCAGCAAGTTTTCTCTGTTAGATTCAGTTCTGGAGAATATGATTGTTAAAATTTGCCAAATGATCGTAATTCATTGAATATAATAATGTAAGTTTTTATTCAGTCAACATTGGTTAGCCAGGCTTCTGTGAGATGTAATAAGGGCAGAAATTTTTAAACTATAAATTTTAAAAAATCGACACAAGTGTACATCATACAGTCTTGCTGTATTCTGAGAGTGGAAGCATGAAAAAAACATGCATTGCTGAGCACTTCATCGTTCGGTTAATTAATTCACTGCTGGATCTCATATTGCGTGGGAGGTCATCAAGTGAAATGCCTCGTTCGCAAGGGGTCGTACTCGTGTGTATGACGTCTCTTTGAGTCACGATCACGGGCTTTCCTGCGTTTTTGAAGTGACCGTACACTTACCGCACGTCACGCAGATCTGGGTGTGGGACTTTATTGTATGTCTTGTTAATTCTTACATCGCCCCTGTGACTCTTGTTCTTCTCTCCACACCACGGGTTACTGGTTTTATAGGAATTTATAGGAAAGGAATTTTATATAATCATTTTTTTATGGTTTGTGATGGTGCAATGTTTAGTGTGTATTTTACACGTTGAGACCTTCTCTGTTCTTTGATTGATGGGTCCATAAATACTGAATTGTTTGCTCTTTTTGCGGATTTGTCTAATTTTAAAAATGGGTTACGCCATCAAACGCTAAATTGTATGTTTTGTTTGGATATTTTGTGGGGAAACATTTTCTTGGATTCAAAACCAATGGTTCTCTAGAATCAATAATGTTGGCGAAAGTATCAAAACATAATTATTTAAGTTACCACTTTTCATTTACAAATAAGAGAAGGTATAATTACACTCGAGGCGCGAATTTGAAATCTTCAAAATACGATTAGAAATAAATACTTCTCTCACAAGTCAAGTTTTTGAGTTCTTATGGTTGTTCTCTCGTTAGAATATTGAACCAACACTATGGCTACATATTTATACAGGGTGTCTCAAAAAAATGTACTCGCACTTCGAATGACGAGATCCTTTATTTATGAACATACAGTGAAATAGAATAGCTTCGAATACAGAAGACAAAAGTGATTAAAGAATCATGTTCGCAAATGTTCGAATTGATGACCATTATTGTCCCGACAACGCTGATAACGCACACCAAGGGTGCGTTACATTTACATTTTTTTGAGACACCCTGTATAGATGTATTCGTTGTGTACTCAACTGCTTCCTTGCAATTCTCTCTTCAGGTCCCACTGCCTTGTTATCAGACCGTGTGTATTAAACCTAATGCTACAAAATTTTCTACTGGGAAATTTTATGCAACAAAATTGTTTTTAAAAACCAAGTTGCTGACGTAACTGAAAATTACTTTGTAAAAACTGACATTGTTCTTCAATGTTTTTTGTTCATTTAAAACAGCTGTGATTGTGTTTGTATCGCTACTTCTATTCGAAGCTTTGAAATTCTCAACTTTCATGCTTGCATTTTGCCTCACTAATATGATACTTGGGGTGAGCAAAATATCATGGGAATTGCACTGAGAAAAGAATATTACCCTGCTCATGTGTCTGGCATTTAAGTGTGTCCATCACCTCAATGCTGGGTCTTGCGTTGTTGGTGTCGAGTGTACGTTTAAATCCACTGTTTAGCGAATATTCTTGCCTAATCGTTGCATTTCTTCACATGATTGCGTTTCATGAGGGTATTTAAAATGAAGGCTCATTGTGCAAGGACTGAAATTATTGGAGTTCTTTCTCGAAATGTTTGTCACGCTGTTCGCTAAACTTTAAAGTCAGTCTTCACCAGTTTACTTCCATCTGCTAAGAGTGTAGTTTGAGACCTTGAATTTTAGAAACTTGTGTTTGGAAAATCTTGTCATTTTGTGGGACTTCTGATTGCGGTGAAGGCCTTTCCTAAGTCAAGAAATTGACTAAGCATTCATTGGTCAAAAGAAACATTTACACTTTTTCTTTTTGGTACCGAAGATATCTTAAATTAGTTACCTTATATTGAACGAGTTGTTGATGCATTCAACGAGGATTCAATAGACTAAATTTTGGTGAAAGGATGTTCCAATCAATTTTGGTATTACTCTTAAAGATAAGTTGTTTCATTTTTAACTATATCAACATGGAAGTTAACTTGTTCTACCCTTTACCAAACTTTTCTTTTCAATCTCTTCAAAATATTGTATAATGGAGGGAAGCCTGCGACACGCATGAGAAACTCCAACGCTCTGCCCTCGACATTTGCGACCGCCTGACTGGATCGTGAATTCTTTACTATTTTATTTATTAATTTCCCTACACCTGGCCATTACTGTGCCAGGCAATGGTTCGGCCTCCATAATTTGGCCTCTTAATGGCTTCCCTTCATCTCGCCTATATTTTAATAGCGAGTCCGAGCTTAAAGGCCGCGGCTGGAATCCTAGCAGGGTCTCAACGATATATTTGTGAGATTAAGCGATTCACTCTGGCGCAAAGACCAAGCGGAGCACACGGCTCTTGTGATGATGTCGCCCCAAAAAAATGCATCCTGACGTTTTTTGCCTCGATGTCGTGGAAAATTGAATCCAACTCAAAAGAGAAAGGGTTTTGTCCTGCGTCCTAAAAATGTTGGGATTAATATGGCTCCGCTCGCCGGGCTGCGGCGCTCTGTGCCCGGTCTTGATTGCGTCTCCTTCTCAACTTGGCTTCTTTTAGCTTTTAATGGGAATTTAGATTATGCTAAGAAAAATTACTGAATATATCCATGTGTATCGTTTCTTGCGAAGTTCGAGATAATTCATTCATTTCTAATGACTGAAACATTTCAGATGTTTCTTCAGTTACTTTTCCTTCTATTAAAATATTAATTGGGTATACTCGAGGCAAATTTCAAAATATGTTTTACTACATTGTTAGCGTGGACTACTCTGGTTTTAGTTAACATCATATTGATATTGTAGTAGTGTACATGGTATTTTATTTTCTAGACCGAAGCGGCCTCTCACACGTTCATCAGAATAAATTAAACTATCTCTTTAGCGTCAAGTTTGAAACGAACGAAGATTTGTGAAGTCATCTATGCCAAAAATTCTTTAAAAAGTTACAATGTTGTCAGAACGTATTTTGTACCACGAATCTCATTATGTCGCATGCGTTTCTAAAAGATTAGTCACTAAAATAGTATTTCTAAAAATTACATGTGCAGAAATATTTCTGAAGCCCTGTTTCTGCCATGAAAAATGTTTCGTACTGATGAGACAGTTCTTTTCCTCATCAACAGCTGACACCTTATTCCCACTCCACCGTAACTCTGGTCTCCGACTCCACCGTAACTCTGGTCTCCCACTCCACCGTAACTCTGGTCTCCCACTCCACCGTAACTCTGGTCTCCCACTCCACCGTAACTCTGGTCTCCCACTCCACCGTAACTCTGGTCTCTCACTCCACCGTAACTCTGGTCTCCCACTCCACCGTAACTCTGGTCTCCGTCTCCACTTAACTTTGGTTCTGTAACCCTTCATAAGGAGCTTGATGAAGCTGGCAAAAGTAATTCCTGTTTTATTTAAATACTGACACTTTGCTCGTGAAGGAATTTGTTAATTTAGTGCTTAGTTGTCACTGAATTAACGCAGTATGGTTTTAGTTTCCCTATAATTTTCATTATACTTCACCATTATCGTCATGGTTTGTATTCATGTCACTTGTTCACAAAAATATGTAGATACAGAATCGACGTAACCGATTGGAGTCTGACTGTTCTAGTACGTAGTATGAGATTCTTTTCTGTACAGTTTATCTTATGCTATGTCAATTTCTTTCTCCTCCCTGTGTCTCGGTCGTGTGACTTCAACTCGTCGTAAATTTGAGTGATAAAATTTACTTTGACCGGCCTTAGTTACAATTGAAGTCTGTAGTGTCCTAAGAAATCGATAATAATTCAGTATAGAAGTATTTAAATTTTGTAGCTATGGAAACTCCAATTTTGCCGTGTAAATCTTCACGTGTTCGTCTTCGATTCAATTAAATTTTCTGTATTCATCTCTGTTTCCACAAGTCTGAAAACGGTGTGTAATCTCGCTATCTGCATTGATCAGTGTTCAGTAATGATGCTATGAGCATTATTGCAAGTTGAGTTAACACAGTGTGCTTAGAACATTGAAACTTTTCACCGTGGCCTTGGATGTGTTTAAAATATGCCTTTACTACGTAGATGTCTCCGCAATCATCGATAAATTACCACTAAAAATTGAATTTTACCTTTACTCTTGCCTCATTGTCAAATGTCCGACTCGAAGATAAGGGCACTAAATGATTTAGACCGAAACTTCGGGATTCAGAACATTGGACCAACACGTAGTCATTAACTAAAGACCGTGTCTGCCGACACTTTTTTGTCCATATGAGTAAGACAACATATTTCTGGTTGGCTGGGCGAGCATCTTTAATATCCTCTAATAAATACCTTTGTGCTAGACATCTTGCGCAACATCCGACAAGCTTTGTGATAAAGTTCGGTAAAATATGTCTTCGTTAACTTCGAGTAAGAATATAACGTTTATGAACACTGACGAAATCTCTTCCTAATGCAGACTTAGCGCAAGGTTAAGTGTTCGTAATTACAGTCGATAGTCTTTGCAATCACTTAACTTCCTTTCATTTTGTGGCTGTTTATCTGCCGCAGTTGTGTGAGCTGTATGTGTTCTTGAGAAAAAACGCAACGGATTGCTATCCTTTTCTTGCCACTGGCTCCAGCATCTTCCTAATTCTGACCAATTTTGATGTTAGTTTCTGTTGCTCTGCATTACGGATGAGTTATAAATGATTGTTGTGTTGGTAGCTGTTAGGTTTTAGTTATGAAACTAATGACTTCTATTATCTGTTATTGGATTATCATTTTTGTTCACTTACACCCTTACTGGAAAATTTTGATACGTAAATCAGATGAATTCAACTGTTCGTTTGCGTATGACTATGACTAAGTCTTGGGAATTTGAGTGGTTGAGCTGTAAATAAACACGTGAATTCAAAATATCTTCAGTCTTTTTTTCCAAAATACAGCTACTCGCTGTCCTCTGCCTAAAACACTTTTTGAAGCCTGGAATAAAGAACACTTCAATATTTTCTTGTATATTTCAACACTGCCTCATTAATTATCTCCATCTTTGTCAACAGTTTTTTTTAACAATACTGTTGTCACTGATCAATGTGCTGGCGTAGTAAAATTTTTCTGTAGCGCCCCTTTTTTTTACTTAGCTTTGTAACCTTTAACTATAATGCTTTTATACTTATTCTCATGGTGGTGTGCCATTCACATGCCAGAGTCTTGCCCTCGTCGTTGACAAGCCGTGACATATGGTCTGGATGTGCTCATTAACCCTTCAACAGAGCCGCTCTGGCTAAAATAAACCCGCTCTGAAATGATCTCGTATTTCAATAATAAGTTCGTAACACACTTGGCCCCTTTTAGCCGCGCTCGAGCAGAGCTTGCATGGCATTTGTTTGCAAAGAGCTTACGAGCTTCGCAGTAATGGCGAACCCTAGCTCCAGATTGGCCCTGAAATTTCAGCTTTCTCTTGTTCTGTGTCTCTGGAATACGTTTGACACTCAAGCGACCATGAGTAACATTTTTATGAGTTGTCTTGGCGCAAGTTTTCTCATCGGCATGCTAATATCTACACTTGTAGTCTCTTACCAGCAAGTTTCGAGAAGGCCATCCGCCTGCCCATATAGCTCCTTTTTGCCTGAATTGACGGGCCATGTCGCCAAATGTCGCCAGGTTATGACAAAGGGTAGTGAGTCCGTGTACAGAGTTCTGAATATGTTCACTTCAATTGAATAACTTGCTTTCTGTACTGGTGGGATTTAAATGTTTCACCACAAATCGTAAATACAAAAAAAATTGTTTAAATTTTGATGCGTTTGCTATTTAGTTCTTGTTATAGTTAAGGATGTGATTTCCTTCGTGTGAAACGATTTAGTATTTCATAAGGTATAAAAAGATGCAACATTCCAAGTTTTATCCTTGTACCACAGATTCGTGCTAATTGTTCGAATTTATAACATTGTTCACATTGTTCAATTTGAAGAATGCCAAATTGCTTCGTAACACGAAATCTCGAGTCAGAACAAATGTTTGTCATCGTCACATGATTCTTTTTACAAGAATTGGTAGGCTTTTCCATACGAGCAAGTTTATGAGGAATAATATCACATAGCCAGTGACGGCATGGACAAAAGCTTAGTCCTGAAGAAAGAAAAAAATTCTTAAAGTTTCAGCGCGAGGGTCTGCAATAAACCCATTTATCGCTCCTGACGCTCGTTTCTTCTTCTCTCTATGCTGTCATAAGACTGACGCGTGTATCATGAACGAAGGTTCAAATCTCATCCAGTTTGAGACGCTGATTACGGTTAATTTTTGCATCAGACAAGTTCCAAAATCATTGTGCCTTAGTTATTTATGAACGTAGGGATTAGTTTGTTATTCTGAAGTTAATTAATTTAAGTGTCGTAAGAAACACACTTCATTTGTCTGAGAGAGGCGTACGTCATTTTCAAGTAGGTCCAATCTTTTGTTGACTCGAGCTATTTGCAAAGTTAACTTGATTCCACTTGAAATATTAGCTGGTTCACTCCTATTTAAATTGCCTGTTTGATGTCTAAATACTCGTTGGATTCCATGATATACGTGTGTATGCATTTATACTCCCTCTATTTAGAATCACGTGGTGTACAGACAGAGTAAACATTCCGGCTTTCAGTGTTTCTATGACAATTTATTTTCTCTGTGAAATAAAAATTAGCCTTTAGTGTGCTAAAACTAGTGTATGCATACACGGCGTTTATTCACATCCTGTTCAATAGCAAATATCACGATCGTTTCCCCCAAAGGATGTCGGATAATTTTTTTTCAGACCACCCACTATAACAACACGAAAAAGACAAATGAAACAGAAAACAGTGTGAAAGAAAATCAAAGGCGTAAAAAGCATAGATTGGCAAAGAACGCACAGACGTCTTGTAACCCTGCTAGAAAGGTCCAAAGATTGTCTTCAAAGATTAAGTAAATTCAAGGAAAATGCATCGTTTTTATGAAATAAAGTCTCTGTTTTTGTTTCTTGTACATTTTTTAAAGTATAATGTTTTACGTTGGATGTACAATGTGTTAGTCAAATTTCTAGAGTTTTGTTCACTCTTTATTGACAGTTTTCGACCGGCTTCAAAAGTTGTGTGCACCAATTGTTTCCGCCCAGAGGGAATGTTTATACAGGGCACGGCAACATAACCATCTATTTTTCAAAACTAAGCGCTCTGAAAAATAGAAGTTATGTTACCGTATCCTGTACGAGTAGGTCTTTTTATCCTGATTATTTAGAAAATTTCATTCCCTAGACTGACCATGATTTGGGACTATTCATGGGAATAAGTAAATAAAAGTGTATGTATTCCAGGCTTTGCAAAGGAGAAAAGAGATGCTGCAGAGTTTTGGCTTGTATTCTATGGCTTCTGCCTGCCGTAATACTGTGAGGTTCGGCCGGGTTTTTGATGTGAGGCTTAACTTTTCGCCATTGAATTTTTGCAAAAGCTTTACTGTTAGTTTTTGTTCGTTTACGAATTTATAGAATAGAAGTTCTGTAAAATATTTGATAATTATCGTGAACTGAAAAGCTCTTCAAAAGAGGTCTAGCTAATATTTTCAATTTTATTTGCATCTTATATTTTCTTCGTTGAAAGAACAGGCTTTTCGTCTCATCCTTGGCTCCCCACCTCGATCCCTCTTAATATTAACAGATTTTTATTTTTTCTTGAAACCATGTTATGTTCGCCTACTGTTCTAAATCCCTGTACTGTACTGTAATGCTGTTGGTCAAGTTTAGAATCATGCTTCTTATTATTATGCTTATTATCACAAGCAGACTGCTCGAAGTTTTTGTCATGAACTAAAACGATGACTTCGTAAAATTCACTTTTAGATTAAATCTGTGAGTGTTTTGAGCCGGCTTTTGAAATGACCTCGACTGTATCTCGCCTCTCGGACATTATTAACTCAATATAGACCTTATTACTACTGATCTTTTGGAATACTATCGTTAAATTTTTCTAGGATTACAGCTCAAATTAACTCGGCTAAAAGTTAAACAGGTAAAACTATTGTGGTATTTTTACAGAACTTTAAATATTGAGGTGTTGAATCATTTTCAGAGAAGCATAACTCAAGTGGGAATACGCAGTGTCCTATAAATTAACTAGACCGAGTTACTTGCTATAAATAAATCTTCAATGTATGAGTAATGACAAGAATTATTGCAAAGTATTTTAGGGTGTCTGATACTCATGGATTCACTCACTGTGTATAGGAGCAGCTAAATTTAGTGTATTTCTCTCACTGTATTCAGAATGTTACTTCTAATGTGTTGTGGAGTGACTGAACATTATGAATAGGTCGTCTTCAAATGAATGATGTTCATGTTTAAATGAAGTGAGTTAAAGACTACAATCTATTGATGCGTTATTTATTGATTATTTTTGAGATTTATGTAATGAAATTAGTGCATAGGATGTGCTTGCTTAACTTCAATGAGGTCGTGAACTCTAGTCCTGACTATGTTTGGGACCACATCACCTTATGTGCCAAGTTTCACCTTCACTTTTCTCTGTGAGGACGGCGAAGTATTTTCGTCGCAGTTCCCCGTCCTTGTCGGTAAATTCACCTTTATCATCCAATGATACGTTTTCCATTTTAACTCGCTTTGGTAGCATGTTTCAGTAAGACTTGGCACAGTTTCGCACAGGAAAAATTGGTCCCAGCTCATCTGCTATGTCGGCAGTATTTTCAGAATGTATCACTTTATGGTACGTTTATCATTTGTACTTTGCTTCTTTGTCGGCAAGATTTTCACAGAGTTCATCACCCCATAAAACAATACGTTTCTTTCCACGTCAGCGGAGCGAAGGGAAAGACCTGCCTAGGGAGGCCTGAGACTGCTTTACGATCTTGCTCCCTATATCTTTACGAGCGACATTGGCCTGTTACGCTTGAGATATGGTCTGCCGCTAATGTTAATTGATGGATTAGCCCTTGTTGCTGTATCGTATCCTCTGTCGTACTTGAGCCAAGGTCTGGGGGAAGACCAACTTCAACTCGTTTCAAACTAGAACCGTTGTATTGTTTTAGTGCGATCTCTATCACGGTCGAATTAGGGGTTTTTAGCTGCGAAAGTTACATGTATTTCCATTTGAGTAAGTCAATGTTTTAAATTAAATCATCAATGTTTTCAAACGAACGAATACACATGACTTCACTAAGTCATAAATTGTTCTTGATAGTAAATTAATTAGCCTTTCAACTGAATTGATATACGTCCTACAGTCGATTTTGAATTTACGTCCTAGAAATGCTTGCTGTCGCTACTGAAACAATGTATTAAAAGGAAAAATACAAACTCTCGTACTTTAACATCAATCGGTTCTCTTCAACTCTGTGAATCTATCTATCTTCGAGGTGAATCAATTGTCTGACGGTTTCTCGAAATTAAACAGTACGTAAATTCACAAGATGATGCATACACTTGCGATGATTTGAATTCCGGAGAAATATTCTTCTCCTGCGCATCCCCAGATCGCTTAATGAAAGAGCCAATACTTCAAAGACACTTCAAAAGTCAATAACAGCGTGTAAACTTGACCCATAATTTAAGATTTATTGCTCGATTGTTTTTAGTGTCAGATAAATTTAAATTTCATTTAGAAATAAGTTTTTCAAGTTACCCAGTGGTAGTTCCATTCTCCTTTTCCAAGTTCATTACGGCAACTTTAATTTATGAACTCAAAGAGAATAGCCTGACAATTGCTATTTATATTTTTCAATTTTCATATGTGACGTTGCGGAATGTTAGGAGCATTAATTCGAGGGGACATCGTGTCGGCAATAAAATCGCACATTAGATGTGTGCAATTTCTTGTATTTTTACTTCAGCTTATAATTCTCTAACTGCATGTCGATCGTAGTCTTGGCACGCCTAATTTTAACGGTGTGAATCACTTGCACATAGATGGTGACAAGAATTAATTCGGTTGTGTGTGTTGTCAACTAACGAATTAGTAGTTTTTTTAGATGGTGTTTTCAAGGAATTTAATGCTAGGTGGTGGTTCACTAGAAGGTAGGAATGCATGGAGTTATATGAACGGCTGTGGAAGTCAATCACCTCACAAGCTAACAAATAAAACCAATCATAAGTTCTAGTTAGCAGAAAATGTATCATATTCATCAACATTCTATAAAGGGTAATGTGTTTTGATATATACCATGATTTTAAAGATTGTGAGAGGTCATCGTGGAGGGAAGATACGTTTGATGAAGGGAGATATACTTCAGCTATACCTACAAAAATACCTTGGAAGACTTCATACACTTGTGTTGGAAAAATACGATTGTGACTACCCCAAATATCTGCATTTATCATGCTATGACTTATGGCTTTGAGGGATGTAGTAAAAGTGTTCGTGGTTGCGTGGAACTGACGCCGTGAAAGGTCGTACACTTTGTCGGCATGGAACTTGGGTATCGACCCAAGAATGGGCCAAACGGCTCGTTCCTATTGCCCTATTTTATTCTTATTGTGATGGAAGGTGGAGGCTGTGTTCGAAGGAGCCATGACATGCTTTTGACTTACTTTCGATGCACGGGTTGTCAGTTAGGGCACTCCTGTTAGCTAGGAAGTGGATGGAGGATTAGAAGAGCGACGTTAAGGGGTTGTACCCAGAAATGGCTAGTGCTTCCCTCTAGTACAAATACTGTATTTCAGACTTAACTTGTGTTAATCTAGGAGCTGTTATTTATCACGTTCTTCTATCACCATTTCTTGCTTCAGGATTAACATGCCTTCAATGATGACTGTCATTTTGTGTCGAAATGTTTCTGTCACGGCGAGTGAAATTGCTAATTGTACTTAACATCTTTCTGCCAGTGTTGATGCAACTCCCAGAGTGTCCAAACTAGGAGCTTCTTCCAAATTGCGTAGTCTAATAAATTTTTGTACTCATATCGTGGGAACCTAATTTCCCCCAAAAAATAAAACTCGAAAATCATCCTGCTTAAAATATTTTGACGTGTAACGAAGTTACTGGACGCAAGCTTTTATTATTGAGGACCAGAGAGGCTAGAGTGTGACCGACATAACCTTGTGTCAAGCTCGTCAGTGTCGTGGGCCGTTAACCTCAAGATGCCCTTTCTGTCTGCAGCCTCATCCTTTCTTGGGGAGGTCGCGTTTTGTTTATAAAATGGTGTTTGTTCGTGTAAAACGTAAAATATGGTTAAAACTCGCAGGCGTGGATCGCTTGAAATATACTAGCGGGATTATTTTAGCTTGGGTGTGGGTTTTATAATTACTGATGCCACACAAACAGTTTTCTGTTTCATCCCAAAAAATGTTTTAGTTCTTACAAAATGAATGAATTGTAATGTTTGAAAACCTTAAATCCAAAATTATAAATAGAAAGATTGGCTGCTTGAGAATTATTTCTTCCTATGTCATCTCGAGTTTCAATTATTCTGACCAAGTTATCAGGGTAAATAATGTTAAAGGAAAACGTTAGTTTTGATGCGTCTTTCTTTTTGTTGGGTGTATACATGAACTAACCATCGTGTGATCCAGCGTCGAAACTAAGCACCTTGACCGATCGCTCAACGATGATAGCTCATGATTACTTGCATTTTTTGCAGGTGTGTGGAATTTCTTTGCGAAGGAGAGAAACGGTCGAGTGATCTTTTATAAATTATGAAAACGTCAAATTTAGTGTAATAATTTTGGCTGTGCATTGCTTGCCTTGTTCTACAAATTAAATTTTATATTTTACACGTTGATCACAATAAACATACGTTATGTCGTTAAACTAGTCTTCTGAGTAAAATAGAATGCATTCAAAGTTCATTTGAGGCCAAGATGCTCAGCTACAGGCCTTGTTAGTAACTGTTGTACAACCTAGTGCGGGGTTTAATTGAATTTTTGTGTGGAAATATATTCATGATGGTGTTCAGGATATCGTATTCACACTAAGTCATAGTAAACATCTAGGTACGATTCTAATCGTCGGTGAAGTAGTTTTGTTACTGCAAGATTGGTCTATCTGACTAAAATGTACAGTGTTTTACTTCTATCTCATCAACCGTATTGAGTTAGTTTAGAATCAATCATCGCCTTAGAAAACCCGATTTCGAGAGCTCCTCCTTCATGGAAGTCGTATTTATCGACTGAGAACTGTTCCGAAAAATACAACCCTGATTACAAGCCACACTTGATGGATCTTCGTTGATTTGGTCCCAATAAGAGATGAATTGAAGTTAAAACATTCGTGTTGAACGCATTTCATCTAAATTTGCCATGGAAATTTCGAAAAACGGTATTCGGGAGGTGATTTATTTAATAATAGCATTCTTTTGCAAACATTATTGAATTCTAATGGATTAATAATCTTATGTTTAGGTCAGGTCTTCTCCTGAAATCATTTTGTTCTTCAAGTGCATGTTTCTCGAGTGCTGTTAATAATATGGACGCACAGTTAATGTAACAGGTCCTACGATCTTTCAATACGCTTAAAACTGCGAGTCGTCTCATCGTTTCGAGCTTATAAAAGCTATTATAATTAAAAGCAATCAAATGCTGCATCTAGAGTAAGTGTGCATTTCCTTTTATAGTTTCTTCGAACACGTTTTCATGACCAGTTCATTATAATTCAACTGTTTCGCGTAAAGAGTTTGTATTGATGTCTTCAGTTTTAGGACACGCTGATGTTTCCTGTAGACAGTATGTCGTCTCGACATCGTCCTTGAGAAAATGTGGTTCGTTTTAAAACCTTTGTACGATCTGAATCGAATTGTGCGAATTCTATATAGGAAGTGAGTCTGTTTAAACTCATTGACAAAAAAATTCAGATCTGCTGCTGCTCAAACTTACTATGGAAAAACACAATGGTGGTCTCTCCTTATGGGTGATACTCGTGGTTGTTCTTTCATAGGATTGACTGCAAAGCATTTCTCAGCGACGCAGTACACTGTTGCAATGCGCACAGTGTACGGAGTCGTGCATGCCTTGAGACCCACGTGGACGTGTTGGGTGTCAACTGAAGGCCTCACTCATCATGCCTTTCACTTCTTGCTTATGAGTGTGTACATTACTTAGATTTGTGTTTTCCATACATGTGGAGTTTTCTGTGTGAGAGCGGCAGAGTTTTGTGTTTTTCATACATGCGGAGTTTTCTGTGTGAGAACGGCGGAGTTTTGTGTTTTTCATACATGCGGAGTTTTCTGTGTGAGAACGGCAGAGTTTTGTGTTTTTCATACATGCGGAGTTTTCTGTGTGAGAACGGCTGAGTTTTGTTTTTCATACATACGGAGTTTTATACATGCGGTGGTCTTTTATTTCTCAATATAAATATAATTTTCTTTACGGTTTCGTCATTCTTGTTTTATTTCTTTTTCTATTCAGGTCAAGTCATTGTTATATTTGTATTCACGAGTGTGTGTGTGTGAATGTTTAGGCCAATATAGAAAAATCATTTGGAATTTTACTATGGTATCAGTCTTATAATTCATTCAGCTATACGGTTACTGACATGAAAGGACACGGTTGCGTCTGTACGCATGAGAAATTGAATGAGCACGTGCGTCTATGTCATTCTTAAGCCTATGCGTTGAAGTGCTACTGGATAGTATTTTCCTGAATACCTGATTTATTACGTCAAGGCTACGTTAAGAATGAAATGTTTGTTCTATTTCTTAAAGTTTTATACATTTTCGTGCCAATTTTCCCCTAGATTTGAATTTCTTGCTGATTGTATGCATATTTTGTTGAAACACAAGTCAGTCAATCATCTTTTCACAATGGGCCACAAAACTTCAGAGCTGACAAAAATGTATTTTCTCGAACGTTTTTCACATTTTATAGTGTCCACAATTCTTCATGCATCTTTGATTGCTCATGTTGCGCTCTCCCTATGATGATGACTTCAAGGTAGCTGATAAATAGTTCTGTCTTCAAGCTTTTCTCCTGTGAATTTACGAAGCGATTTTAATTGGAATTCCTTGCGCACAACTCTTCATATATCTTTGATTACTTACATCACGACCGCCAGCCAATTTCATGGTAGTCCCTCCCAATAAGGAAACTTCTTTGCTCACCGTCAGCAGTCTGCATGCCGCTACCGTATTCTTCTCTTCATCAAGTCTGACTTATTTTTATCGCTCAAGATAAGAACATTTCTACGATGGGCTAGACTCCCAGGCATCGAAGATCCATCCTCGACCCCTGCATACAAACTGTGGGCAATGACGCTCTTTAGATTGACAGATTAGGACTTCCTAAGCGGACCAGCCTGTGTTCTCTGCCTTTTACTGAGAACCAGACGACGGTGTCTCAGGTCTTTCAATCTCAGCTATGTTCGCACTGGCCTTGTCCAAAGAGACTTGTAATGTGGCTGTCTTGTCAGCATTTACCCCAATCGAGGCCATGTTGAAAGCAAGTTGGGGCCAGGATAAGTGGTCTTGACTTGAGCAATGCATGTTCACAGTGTTTCGACTTATGTAGCTCGTCTGAAAATATTGGACTGCTTCATCGTATCTGGAACTCGATGTATGAAGCAAGCGACAATTACATGAAGTAACTATGCCCATAAATGAATTTATTGAGACTAGGATTGTCGAATAAGCTTAGTAATTTAGTGTAGTCGAAGTTTATGGTACTCAACACCCTGAAATTCCAGGTTTTTGTGAATATTATTTATTCTTAAGTATCTAGATTGCTATGTTTAGTACTTTATTTTATGTTTTTGCGACTGTGGCCCTTTCCCAAATAAAACCATGTATTGTAGATAATCCTTCATATCATAAACTACTTCTAAAATGTGCACACTTGAAGTATACCTTTGTTTCAATTTGAACTCTGTAACATCAATAAACCTAGGCATTATAATTTGTATAATTATATAATTATACAAATAATATAATTTATATAATATATAATTGTATATATAATTATAATTTGTATATAATATATAACTCGTATTTTGGCGTTAGAAGGAGTCAGTGCGGAAACTCCACTCTTCGATATTGGATCGTACAGTATACTCTGCCATACCTGGTCTGGTAAGATTTTAAATCAGTTTACTTCTCGGAAGTTGAATTTGCATTCCTTTCGTTCAGACCAAGTTTAGCTGATTTGTTGGCGCATTTAAGAGGCAACTATTAAATCAAAGTCGCTTATCGAAACTCGCCTCGTTTGGCAGAGGTTTGATGGCGAACATTCCTTCCCGAATTTTATTTGCCTGGCACGCTTTGACCTTGTATTTGCTAAGGGAGTTTTGATGGTCTCTTCAGCACTTGTCACATTCTAAATGAAGGGGAGAGTTGCAGTTAAACTGGCTGCCTCGGCCGTCCTTATTCGTCATAAGATTTACCTAGCACTAAATACTGTCGAGTCAATGCGACCTTTTCAAATCGTGAATGAACATTTTTTAAGGATTTGCATTTTTGAGAATCAAATAGTTTAAAAGCTAATTTTTATTTCCTGTGTTGGTTTGAATTCATTGAGAAGTGATTTCAGCTGTACAGAACACGTGTGGATTTTTCGGCCACAGCATTCCAATCGGCGGTCCAGTCTTTGGATCAAAAACATTACATGGACTTCTTTGGGATGAACTTTAGAAGTCGTCGGAAGTCGTGGCGTCCGAATCAGCGTCTGGATCGCAGAGCTGCGATCGCAGCCGCTCTCTCGAGCTCATCGCTATCGTTCGATTACTTCGTGTCAACTGCTACACTCCTACCTGGGCGAAGGTAGATAACAGTTGGCCGTCTTTGGTTTACCTGAAAATATGTGGCCGCAATACAGCCTGTTCTTTCAAAAGAGGCACGGAGAGTTTTATCAATGGCCGAGTCTGGGAGGTGGTGATAGTCTCCTGTTCCTCCAATTGTGCCTCAGCGTGAAAAGAGATATAATTCAGGAAACTGTCTTTTCATTGGACCATCATCGTAATGGTGCTGATTAGTGATGTTGTAAAGAATACTAAGATGAGACAATATTAGATGACTGATAAAGATGAAAAGAAATAAAATGAAATTTAAGAATTTTCGTTTGTAGAAGACTGATCTGATTTGACTTGACCGTTATTCAAGTTCTACTCGAAAACGTGATCACCAGTGAAATCTTGCCTTGATTTCGATCTTGAGTTTCACTAAATATTGCTATTCTTGGGAGTCAATTTCATTGTTAATTCCTGAGCTGGACTGGTGATTGCACGACGGTTTCCTCTCTTCAACTTGTCTCAGGAAAATGAAATGAAGAGAAAGAGAGTGCGATTGAGAGACAGAGAGAGCGAGAAATAGCCCTTATGCAAATCGCTCAACTCTACACCAAGCGAGCCGCTCCTGTTGCCGATGTTGTACTCCTTCTTTAATTCTGCGCATCATGCTCGGGTTACTCGAGCCATACTGTCGAAGCCCACTGCTATTTCTGCCTGGGTATGAATATGCAAATGCCTGTTAATTAAGCATCTTTGCTTTATGACCGTCTCCTTGATGTTGTCAGCATCCTTCTGGCTACGTAATATCTTGAGCACAGCATTTAATAATGGTTTAGCTGGAAAATGTAAATCTGTGGCAAAATGTACTTCATGAGTCTTTTGAACAAAGAAATGAATTGTTTTTTATCGAAGTTCTCAACACTAACTTGTAGAGTTTGCTGGTGTACCTCTTGATAAATATAATTTATGAATACAATTCTTTTCTATGATTCTCTTGTCTGAGACCGAAGTTGTTTGATTCCACTATGAGCTCTTTGTCTTCAGAGGCGTTGCCAGTCATCTTGTAGCATTTTGCTCTTCACTGATCGACGAGATGTTAGAATCTTCCGTCACTAAAACAATGCTAGCCTTTAAGCAGCAATATATACGCAGTAATGGTAAAAGTCACAGTTTTATATAAGGATGAAAAAGACGTGCGTTTGCATTAAAGTTGAGCGTGTTTGATTTGCCTTTGGTTGGTACGGTCTGAAAGGATATAAATCTTTATAATGATAGTTTATAATCAATCTGTGCTATCGGTCTAGTATCGGAGCGCAAAACTTGAACAACAGCGTACTAGGACGACTAATTCGTCTAAAACTCAAAGGATGGATCCCTAAATTTGTCTTATCGCCAGCATCAGAAGCTTGGGCCACTTTAAAGCTTTGAAGCACGACACACGTTCCAGCTTTTGGTTGTTTTTGTGCTCGGTTCAAAGTGAGTTTGGTGAACCGTGCTGCTCTGTCAATTGAATTGGTTCTGTCTGGGCTTGGACCGATTGAGTTCTGCCTTAAAAATACACCAACTTGCGAGTCCAATTGCCCAGTGTTGATCCAGGTCTTCGCGCTGCTGCCGCCTCTGTTTGCCCATCATTTTTGAGCGACCACGTCTGACAGTTTTCCAATGAAGTTGACTCCTTTCTTCATCATCATCTGCTTGCTTAAGTGTCACTTTAGACCTTCAATTTCACTCATGTCACTCTTCCATGAAAGTTAACTCGTTCTCTTTCTTATTTTCTCGGGTGTCAATGTAGCTTTTTGCTTTCCTGCCCTCTTGCGCTCTTTAACGTTGTTCATTCTAGTTGCTCCATCTCACTCATGCGTTCTAGATTTTATTATTTTATAAACGTTTCATCAATAGTATGTTAACACATTTCCTGCGAAGTAACCCACCGGTGGGTCACTTGGGTTTGGTTCTGTACTTTTCTTCTGAGTCTTCTAGTGACTATATATACAAAGTAAAGGTTCGCATCGGCTGGGCAATCACAGGAAACGTTAAGAGATGCAAGAGCTTTTATGATTGTTGAGCGTCTTTATCATTTTACCAAAATTTTATCTCGCCGTGTAAAATGTAAAATGAGAAACATTTCTGTATTTATGTGTCAAATTAGAATTTTGAGCCTCTCGTGTTCTGCGGTTTGCGATGAGTGGAAAGTTGTTCTTGCCATGTTAAATACTTGACTGCTCTGTCATATAATTTTCTGGAGAATTTGCAAAACTTGGCATGAATTTGGTCTCCCGTATGTAACTCGGTTGGGCTATTGTTTTGAATGGTTGCTGAGTTAGCAGATGTTTTAAAATTCTAAGGTTTGTTTTAATATACATATATGAAAAAAGAACTAGAACTGCAGTGTCACGATCTTCCCGCGCTCTACTAGAAGAACTGAAAATTTTGATGCTTCATGTTACACGGTACTATATTTCTCGCTAGATTCAATTAACATAAAAAAAATTCTCCTAGAATTTTTATCAACGTTGATTGTGTCAATCTATACTTTTGCGCAATAAGCAATTTCTTGTAAACAAATCTTTCAATTTATGATTTATTCTTTATCCAGACACATAAACGCCCGTTGCATTGCTACTCTGCTGCTCGCTCTTGTGCAGGGAACTTCGCTTTAATTTCACCTTGACTGGTAGTTATAAGTTTCATTACTTGTAAAAGAATTGTTTGTTTATGAAACAACAGCCATTGACGGTAAATTTCTGCCTTTTACATGCCCTTCGTGCGTGCAGCGCTGGCCTGTACTTCTACATGCCCTTCGTGCGTGCAGCGCTTTCCTGCACTTCTATAAGTACTAGCAAATCTTTATAACTTTTACCCCAATGATGATGCTCTCAGCTGAACGGTTGTATGTTCTTCATTGAGAGATATTACATGTAATGGAAGAACGATTAAACTCCACGGGAACTATGCTGAAACTGCACCGATTTATCCAACGCTTGTCACTAAGTTTTAAACCATGGTTTAGAATATTTACCCGTCAGTTTATATAGTATGGGACGTTATTATTTCTCTTCATTAAAAAAATTTGGCTTTTAGTAAGTAGTTTCTGATATTCGTCAGGGCTGTTTTAATTTTTAAGTGTTTTCCTGCTATGATTCATAGATTCACTTCATGTTAGAAGAGGCACTTCAATATTCAAATGATAAAGTATGCATACCAAGGAAGAGTTTATTTTAATTTTCCCATTTTTACTATGAATTTTAATGGAATTCAAGCTAAAACTTTGACACTGGTGTTTCTTTTATTATGTAAAGAGAGAGAATATAAAAGTGTACTGATTGGACTTCAAAGTGTTACTTTACTTCCCAATTCGAATTTTTTCGTCGGTTTACCGGAGATAATCATCGATTTGCGGTGATAATCATCGTTGATAGTAGGAACTTCCGACGATAGAAATAGTACCGGTTATTACCGGTAATTATAGGTATTTCCAGACGATGAAATGTTCGCCGACGATATTGACCGGTCTTTACAGTCTTATTCCTACCGTCATTCCAAGCATAGGGAAAAGACGATAAAAATAGTCTTTTTCAGATAATAATTACCGGTTTATCTTAAGATATCATCGGTTTATCGTAAGAAAAGGTGATAATTACCGGTTAATGCTGACGAAAATTAGTGCCGGTCAGACGATAAAATTCGGATTGGGTTAAACTGGATCTCATATTGTCTCGTTAAACACACTGTAAATGACCTCGATGGCCTACCAATAAATTACCCATTGTCCTACCAATAAATTTCCCTGACGTCTACCGATAAATTTTCCTGACGTTTTTCCGATAAATTCTCCTGACGTTCTTCCGATAAATTCTCCAGACGTTCTTCCGATAAATTCTCCAGACGTTCTTCCGATAAATTCTCCAGACGTTCTTCCGATAAATTCTCCAGACGTTCTACTAATAAATTGCCCAGACGTTCTACCAATGAATTGCCCGGATGTTTTACCAATGAATTGCCCGGATGTTTTACCAATGAATTGCCCGGATGTTTTACCAATGAATTGCCCTGACGTTCTATCAATAAATTGCCCTGACGTTCTATCAATGAATTGCCCTGACGTTCTATCAATGAATTGCCCTGACGTTCTACCAATGAATTGCCCCAACGTCTTACCGATAAATTGTCATCTCCTACCAATGAATTGTCCCAACATTTTACCGATAAATTGCCCCAACGTCCTACCAATGACTTGCCCTGACGTGTGACCAACAAATTATCCCTATATTTAGTAAATAAGTTGTCACAGTGCACTCAGTTCCTTGTAGGCGTGAAGTCGTCTCGAGGCACTCATAGTAGTTACTGGGAGGCACTCGGTCACCCTGTGGCACTCAGTGACCGTGCCCCTCCGCCTGTAAGACATGTGACTTGGTAACCGCTCACTGGATGGGCGCTATAAGAGTTGCGTTTTGTCACGCTCCAGTGAATTGTGTTCAGTTCTGCTCGCCTCTTGCGATTCAAGAGGCTTATCAGTAGTACTGCAATAGTAGGAGTAATTTAGGTGCTTTTACTAATTTTTTTCGTTTGATTTGTCAGTGGATGCGAGCTTTCCGAAGGAATTTTTACATTGAAGGATGTGTCGTTGGTATCCACTATACAATGCCTACAATAAATTTATACCCCAGCGAATTTCCTCCCATATAAATCGTTAAAAGCGTGACAGAGAGACGGACCAAGCAAGCAAGCAAACAACACACTGTGTATTATTATATGGTGGAATAATTTGTGATGCTAAACTTCTGCGTTTTGAAATGTTTGAGCAGTTGCTACTGTCGACCTGAGCTTTCATCAACTGCGATGTGCAAAGGTACTTATTTTTGTGTGTGAAAATTGAAGTTACTTCACTTCTGCTTAATACCGCTTCAACTGTACTAAAATCGCAGGCTCTAAATTTAGGGTTGAACATTCATGTGACAGAAGTGCATGATTTGCATTAAATACTACCGAAGAACTAGTATTTACGTATTCAATTTTTTCAAATCAACATGTATGTATTCTGGCCTCAGTTTGTATTCGCTCCGTAGTTCGTGCAACTTAGATCACGTGTCTTTACCGTACTGAACGAATTCGCAACCAACAGTGTGTGGACACTCGTTGCCAAGATTAAGTTTCACTCTCACTGACTGTTGGCCTTCCTTTTGTCTCTGGACGCTCTCTTGGTATGGCAGGGCCGGTGTCCCGCTGCTTGCACGACTCGTCAGCCAAACACTCACTTGACCTCTGCACGTACATGTACAAACCTTCTTCTGCTGTGTGTCCAGCAATAAAAATTGTCCATCTCTTCGTGCAATATTACTCACAAATGCCGCAAGAAAAAAACGCCACATCAAACAAGGACCTTAGGGACCTCCATGCAGACAGCCTGACTTACAGCACACGTCTTTCTGCCATCCACTTTCACTTTTACCCTTCCTCCCGTCACAGTTTTTTTGCTTTTATTCTCATATGCTTGGGATTTTTTGTGTATTTGTCCAGGCTTTGTTGTATTTAAGTATGTCAAATAGGCACGACTGTTCATCAAACTTTAAGGAAATTGCATTCATATTTTTATACCTCCTGGCAATAGTAAATGACCTGAATTACTGGAATGACATGATCATTGCCTTTGAATCTTTTCGTTTTCATTTTGATACACATTTTAACTTCTTTGATGTTTCTATCTTTTCTCTTATTAGAATATAGTGTGTTTTATACCTCTCCGATTTGTTAGACTCCTGGAAGCATCTAATTTCATTGAGAGGTCCTATGTCTTGAGCTAATTTTTTATCCCAATTTGGCTGCTCGACGCACGCAGCTTAAATTTTATGTCAGCCATATTGGAGGCTATGGCCTCTTTTCAGTTGATTAGAAGACTTCTTGTCCGACCTTGCAAATTCTTTACCCCGAGTTTCCATTTCTTGCCTCTTTTGTGCACAGGAGCACCTTGCACCAACAACGTTCTCTTGTACAAGCTTGTTTGAGGCTCTCCTCTCTACTTATCTTATTTAATGGACTTGAGTTCTTTATTCTGCCGTTCATTACTCCCTTGTGGTTACGATGATGAGATAAAGTCCTATCGTATAAAATTTATACTGGGTTCTTTACGACGTGTCGGCCTTGAGATTCATCTTTAATACAGCGCCTGATAGGTAGTTCTTTCTAAAATTTGAAATATTTTCTTTCAAGTTTCGAACTATTTCAAGAGTTTAATAGTCTTTTAACCTGTTCATTTAATAAATTAAGTCAAACGAAAATAAATTACCTAGGAACTACCTGAACTTTTCAAGCCTAACGCCGCGCATCAATAAGTTTCAGTAAAATTATCGTTTTTGTTCCAAATAATTAATTGAACTCACATAGTGCAAGCTTAGTTTCCAAACTATTCGTATATTATTCGCCAGCTTTATGGAGAACATAATGTCGTCAAAAAATCATTTAAAAATGCGTAGCCTTTGAGAACGCTACGCGGCTCAAAGCACAGAAAAGTTCATCATTAAAAATTTTTTACTAGAGTTTTGAAACATAATGAGAGCGAGCAGTCACGGACGACTTCAATATAGTGGCTGCTCATCCGATCTTGCTTTACAGTTCACTGAGCTGGCACTTGGAAACATTTTAAGTTGTCCTCTTTGTTCAGTTCAGAACATGGTTATTCTCTTCAGGATCTCCTCCCTTGTCCAAATCGTGGAAGCTCCTCGTGAATCAAAAAAAAATTACACTTCATGAGAGGCGGGACTCGTCCCAGTCCCAGGAGATTAGAACTTTGATTTCTTTAGCATTTATTTTCTAGGTGATGCATCCATCGCATCCCTCTTTTAATCATGAATAATTCTAGGTGACGAGAGTTAGGATAAAATTAATTTCCTAGTGATTATTGATCAATATGAATGATCACTTTTTAAATTTTAAAAATATATTTTCTGTACTCGGCTGCGTTATTTTCCAGTACATAGTTGCAGAAGCAGCCCTAAATGTTTTGCTTTGCCCTCACTTGTGTTTGTGTGATTCAGTAGCCAATCCTGTGGAGCTCCGCTTATCAAATTCTATTCAATGTCATCGATGTGGCAGCGTCCCCATTGTTGTTCAAGAGTTCTTTTTATGCACGAAAATCGGCACCTCTGTCGAAGAAATGAAATTTGAAGAACCTCATCCGCTTTCTAGTTCAATATCCGTGGCCACTTGATGTCCCTGTATAAATAATCTCGCAAAAGCAGCATTCATTTAAGGGAGGGAGGCTGTTATTTGCTGGGTTTAGTAGTAGGTCTCATTCATTGGTTTGACATAAGATAAAGCAGTAATATTTTACCATTGGATCAAACTACATTGGAGAATTTATAATGTACATTCTTGGCCGCTCCATCCTTCCTGAAAAATCTCTTGGCCCTCAACCATTAAAAACTAGGGTGGAGAATGTTCTGAATATTTCTTTTTGTGCCCTGTTGTATTTGGCGGAAGATAGGCTTGAATAGTTTGCAA
The DNA here is from genome assembly GCA_006783055.1 of Trinorchestia longiramus. Taxonomy (NCBI): domain Eukaryota; kingdom Metazoa; phylum Arthropoda; class Malacostraca; order Amphipoda; family Talitridae; genus Trinorchestia; species Trinorchestia longiramus. Next base: position 467,072 of record VCRD01000110.1, read on the forward strand.
AGTTGTCGCTTTCATGCGATGTTCACACTGCAAAACTATTTCCTCTTGAATAATACACAAGTCGTTTTTTCTTCCTCTGCTGTTAGCGGACAATGAATCTTTCAGAGGAACTCTCCGAATTTCTTGCTATTGAATTACTGGATATCACTGTCGCAGTTTCCTGTAAAAATGTGTACATTGTAGTGTCGCATTAGGTTGAGTCGTAGAGAAGCCGCGTCGCTTTTGATAAGCTGACTGTCAGTTGAATGTGTGGCGTCAGTAATGTAAGCAGCTTTGCTTCCATCGCAAGTGACAGAAAATATAGTTTCGTCCTCAGCTTTGTGTCTGGTTATATTGTACTTGTATCAACTAACTAATTTCGTACGCTTTCACGCTAAAATTCGCTCGTTATCTTTCATGAGGAGCAACAACAATTCGATTACAGCTATGGTCTTGAGATTGATATGAACGTCTAAAATGAATTAATACTTGGGTCTATGCCTCTATACGTTATCTCGAATTCCTTCCTTTTTCAATAAGCCTTTGTGTCTTTTGGAGATACCTGCATGCTCCGATTATGTCTGCGATATTTTGTTTACCATTATTATAAATTTACTTTCACCGTTCAATTCACCCGAGTGTTGTGATTTCATTAATATTCTCTTAGATCTGAAGTCTTGGTGTTAAGACGACCTAAAAAAAACACCAGCGCCGCTTGAAGTCATACTACCTTTGATTTCGTAGAACTCGGGAAGAGATCTAAACAGTTTCATGATCCTATTGTATTTACTGGTTGCCACGAGAATAACAAGTGTGTTAGGATTCTGTGAATTATTTTGGGTTACAAGCATCCGTTTTAAGCGTTTACCCGAAAATCTTTCTTCCACGGAGAACGATTTAGATGATACGGTCAGCGAAACTTTTTTCCTTTTTTTCATTTTGATGTTGGAGATCAGGGATGGCTTGAGGCATGAAACTCTTTCTCTCTTCCTCTCTCTGTGCCTCTCCCTCAAGGTGATCGATGTCAAAGTTCAAGTCGACTGTAGCTCTTCCCTAATGCGATTACTCAGAGAAATTAGCTGCATAAACAGGCGCTTTTTGTCCAGGATAAAGCTCTCGTGTCACTTAAAGGCCAGCGCTCGGCTGGTCCTGCCTTATAAAGTGCCTGCTCTAAACTGGTGGTTTGATTTCACGTTGTTTCTTTTAGTGTTGTGCCAACAGCAAATTTGTACTTTGACTCCAGGTCAGGCAGAGCGTTTTCATTCTTCCTGTGCTAGTCACTGGAAATTCGTCAGGCGTGTCTCTTCATTGTTCATTTCGTTGGAATGACGCCCTGGAATTCTTCAAGCGGTGAAGAAATTTTCCTTTTGCGTTGAAGCTTTTTGCACAAGTTTACCTTAGGGAACTATAATGAAACAAAATTTATACCAGAGAGCCAAGATTTTTATTTCTTCGGTAGAAAATCTTAAATTGTACAATAGTCGTACAATGCATTGTATTTCACTTCTCCAGTTTTTACAACGTTTTGAACGATATTTTTGATTTTTTAACGATATTTCATTATTTTTTCTTTGGTCTTCTATATGATTATAAATATGTATAGCCTGCTAATTTTTCCTACACATATTGGTGCAACACTGAATTGGAAACAACTTCGAGTTAACATGGACTCAACTTATTCCTTGTATTTGTATGAGTTTTTCAATGGTCAATTCGAGCATTTAGTTCCAGTCGAGACACACTTCAGTTGACTCGTAGCTATCCTTTGGTTGCGTAGTCTGGTTTGAAATTCATCCCTGTGTATCAACACGTTGTCTTTCAACGTTCTACCTGTCTGTTGACTGATGGATTCATAATCAAAGTAGGACCGGAAAGCAGCGCTGTCACATGCCGGCCTCATGGCCCATGCAGCTCAAGGTGCGTGATGTGTAGCGAACGATCTCTCGCAACTTTGGTCAATATGATCGTCAAATTCTAAAAAAAAAAACCTTACTGAAATTTTTTATCGCTGCGAAAAAGTTTGTATTGGTTTTGGCTGTGTTACGAAGACACGTGGATTTGGTTATCGCTTTTTGGACTAACAGATCTAAAAGTTTTCTACTAAATGAACAATGATGGATGCCCGATTGCCTAAAAATGCTTACTGCTTACCGCTTGGTGCTTTAAAACTAAGTCATTTTATTATAATTCAAATTTGCTGACAGTATAATATTGAAGCTTAAGCGAAATTATAATAGACTTTTACCCTAAAAAGCGATAAACTAGCTCTCTGAATAGTAATAATTTTCATTTAATTATTGCAAAAAATGTACCAAGTTTTTAAGTATCAAATACCGAACTGGTTTCAAATACTTACAAATTGAACCAAAAGTAACTAAAACTTTTTGTTAAGGTATGAAATTATTGATATCAATGCTAGAGAATTGAACCATTCATTTAAAAGAGAAGTTATTAGAAATTTAATTTTTTTGTTGCACACGTAAATCTGGTCATTTTCACAAAGAATGAAAGGCCATCTTAGCAAAAGTATCGTTACTTTTAGCTGACCCTGTATTAGTGTATAGTTAGACGTGCTCGAGTTCAGTATTACCGTTCATGAAAATATTACTTACACATTTTGAAGTGAAGATTGCACCCAAGATAACCAAGTAGTGGTAGCCTGGCTGCCCTCTTGACATTTGTTTGCTCTTACATAGTCTCTCTCCTGACGACGAGAAAACTGTCATTAACGTCGATGTGGTTAATTAGAATGCCCTTTGTGCTTATTAGTCGCTCAATTATTCCGTCTATTTGAATTTATATGCGCTTACATGAACGCTGTGTCTTTAACACGCTGCGTACCTTTGACTTAATGTAAATCTGCCCATGTTCCGACACCCATTTATGTAGGCTTCTTAACATGCATGGATGTTCTGCAATATGCATGACAGTTTTTTAACACGCGAGCAACATTGTAAGCTCCGTTGAAGAAGAGCGTGTTCTTTTCTGCGGTATCCATAATACACTCACCTTCCAATGTCCTCATTTGACTGCGACGCAAATTTTTCCGATAATGTATGTTCTGTATTGCTCTGGATACGGTGATGTGTACACCTAATTTATATGCATTCTCTGGATTAAGTTTTCGCGCTTGATGTAATTGCATACTCTTTTCAAGATACGTATTTGCACTCAAAAAGACGAACTAACTGTACAGCTGTTAAGATTTTTTTTAGCTACTAGACAATTCCCGTGGAAATTCCACGATTTCGATTTAACTAATTTGAACTTATTATAAAGATGAATGGATTTAAGATTTACAACGAATTATTGTGTATGAAATGAATACTCTGTATTAATTTTATTCAGAACTACCTTTCTGCATCTTATCTACCGATAACAGAGCCGTGCAATAGAAGAAAACTTAGAACGGAAAAAACTGAGTATTTTATAGTGTTTGGGGCATTTGGTATCCACAATACAATGCTTATACTACATGCATACCCGTTATGATTTCAGTACAATAATTTTTCTTCAGTAATCTAATACTACGAATGACCGTCGTGTGTTTAAATATTTATGTATATATATATATATATATATATATATATATATATATATATATATATATATTTATATATTTATTTGTTATGTGTCACTTTCAAAAAAATTAGAGAGATCCAGAGCCTTATATACTCGACTCCGTTTCGTGGATACTGAGTTCGGCGGGGTATTGCCCTATGATTCGGGTACATTGTACCCGAATATGACACGAATTGCAGAGTCAATTGCAGCAGTAGAAAACTAAGTGTCTTAGTTTTCACTAGGAATGTTGTCATTAAAGAAATACTCAATTAAAACGTTTGTCCTTTGTAAATATATATATAATGCTAAATATATTGCATTGCGCTCTTTTATGTAATTTTATTTAATATCTTTCCAACAGTATTTGCCATCATTTTTTGATGGCACGGGTATTATCACAAAATCTCTGCCGTCATTTTTGACGGCGGGTACACTAGTAGATAAGGAGTAATGGGACGGACGCTCACAGATACAGAGAGAGAGAGAGAGAGTTGGAGATACATAGTCTATTATATATGTAGATATGGCTTCCTAAGGGAATGTACTGAAGTAGAATTGCCCTAAAGCATAAACCCTATTTGACTACAGGCGTTACCTGAAGTACATTGAAAATAATCTACTTTAGTCCTTTATTCTTAATATTCCATTCAAAAAGTTAGATGAAATTTTATAACAAATGAATCAAGATAAGCAAAAATTCGCGCTTTATTTCGTTCAATCAAAAATAACTTGTCCGTTGCAGTGTTAGACCAGTTTAAAGGATTCATCGCTCTGTCGAGGGAAATAAGGGAGGCTGAGTTCAGCAGTATACTGATTGTGCTTGTCATCCTCAGTGTATTTTAAAGTCTTAGCATTCCTCGAAGGTATTTGTAGATACTCAGTACAATAGGTAAATCACATTGCTCGAGTTTGTTGTGGGTTTAGTTTTGTGCCAACTAAGATCATGAAATGTTGCACCGTATTTGATCTTTTTTTTACTAGTCACGTCACTGGTCACTTTTCTGGTCTTTTTACAGGTCACTTTAATTGTCACTCTTAACCAGTATCCATTCAATTTGTGTTGAATATGATCATATTGAATTCAACAATCTATTTCAATTGTATAAAGAGCAGCTAGGAGTTTAAAACATCGTGGTTTTTGAGTGAAGTATTTATGAGCGAGTGTTATCTTTAGGTCGGGCGTACACTCTGGCACAGTCTGTTAAAGCCTGAGCACTTACGATGTTTTCTTGGTATCACAGCATTCAGTGTTGCTCGTGCGTTTAGAATTTAATGTTAAATCGTCATCGTTGCCTCAGTCAAAGCTATATAGTTTAAGAGCCCCCACGAACATTCTGGCATGGAGATCGAGGTGGAACACAGATGCCTTCTCTGTCGCGTTGTTCACAATATTTTTGCATTTGTACGAGAGTCACGAAACTTAGTTTTTATCATGATGTCTTTATTTGTTCATTTTTGCATTTTATCTTGCACTCCAATGTTTTCATGTTTTACATTGTGACCCTTGTGTTTTCGTAGATAATCTGCATCTAACGGTTTTGATATTTGAAGCGCATCGTGGTCAAATAATATTCATAGGTGTTAGCTGTGTTAGCCATCAATGATGGTTTTTAACAGAGCATCTTTTTCAAGCTAATACTTATTTCAATATAAGTACACTATTCGTTTTTAACTCTTTAGCAGTTCCAGACAATTTTCTAGTTTCGGCCACACGTCTCTTACAATAAATATAGAAGTGCAAGGAATATGTTGGAGTTCACTGGTGAAGATTGGTAAAATATCGAAGAAAGACTATCAGTACTAAAACATGCGACCAATATGTAGGTCTCAGACGTGCCAAGCTTCTTGTTATCAGTCACACGTTCGAGTACCACATGCAGGTCTCAGTAGCCACAAATTTTGTAAATAGTGATGTGAGACCCACATGTGGTACTCGAGACGTTTCAAAATAGACGTCTGAGTATCACATGTGGGTCTTAGACTGTGAAATGGTTAATAATGATTGAAAACGCATAAAAAATGGTAACGTGTGTCATTATTTGGAGACCTCAATAGCAGAGAACGAGGATCAATAACACTTCCGAAAGATTTAACTGTACTACAATTAGTGAGAAAGCGAATAGTAAGTTTCACGCACCGCACCAGAACAAAATACATAAATACACTCAACTGAAGACCGTGTTGTGAGGATGATCACGTTGTCAAGCCCCAATGATCGACACTGGCACTAGTGGAAACAAAAAGCTCGAGTGTGATATTCTTGATGGAAGATGTGAAGTGAGTGAGTGACCGCCATCATTAGCGGAATACATGGCAATCTAATGCTTACCGTAATGACCGATGTAGTCTTTCATTTAAAGCTTAGCGATCTAATAACTTGCTTAAGAAAGACTTTTAGTTAGAGTACGAAGTGTGTTGTTTTGAACGTGGTCCTCGTGATTCGCCTGGAAAACTAATAGAATAGAACATGATAAGAGAAACGAACAGTTTCGTCCATTTTTGGGTTATCCAAATCACATAACGTCTAAAGTAAAGGCCTCAATCACGTACAGACTTATCAGTCACACACAGACATTTGTCACGGACAAACGTCGTGATCATACATACACAGACTCCAGGAGTTAAAAAGGATATAGTATCAGTACTTTGTAGTACTGGGTTGTTTTTTATCCAATATGTATATGTCGAAACGGTTTGGAATTTGTTCAGAGAGCTAACTGAAACGATATTTCCGGACACCTGGTTCCAATTCTAAAACCGTTAGAACTAAAGGTAAACAGTGCAGTCCTTGGAACTAAGGCACGGCATTTACGAAAATAAAACATCGAACATAAATCATTAAGAGCTCAAGTATCGGTTTTTGACGTCTGGGAAGATCACACATCATTATAGGAGAAAAAGTATGTATGTTTCAATTTATGTTTCATTTTTATTGCATTGCACATGGATTTTCTTACGTGATATTGTTAAGAAGTTTAGGTGGATATTTTGTGTTTTTCCAACAATTCCTCTTTAATCTGCCATACATGACACTAAAAAGCATTCAACTGTTCAATAATCCTTGAATTTTGTAGGTAGTATAAAGGTTAGCGTAAAGAGACAGCGCATTTGTCATGTGAATTATTGCATGGTGTGCCGTCCAATGGACGCTTTCACTTCACTCTGTCAAACCACGCGAAGTGACTGATTAGCTTTGCCACTCCAAACTTCGTGCCTATGTGGGATGACGTCACTGCTCAAGTGGATATCTAGGCATTTTTACATTGAATGATTTATCCACAGTCTAGTACCTCTCGTACGAGGTTCCGTTTGCGCTATTGTACAAAAATCTAAAAAGTGCTGGTTTAAATACAGTAAGACGATAATGTATTGCTATTTTTGTAGCAAATAGTGCCGGATTTTTTTACTGCAGAGTGTTGTACGAGAAACTTAGAAAAAAAATCAGAAATTTGACATTTCAGCGGAATTTCAATTATTTTGGGAGTTGACATTTCATTAATTTATTCGTGAGCTGTTTAGAAGTTGCGAGTAATTACTTTCATTAATTTATCCATGGTTGTGTGTAGTTGAAAGTCATCAAACCTGCACGAAATTTGAATGCGATGTAAGCACATAAATATCCCCATCATTCTCTACCTTTAAATGCGCTGCTGCAGTAAATTAGGAATTCTTATACTTGGGGCTCCTTCTGTATTTGTAATCCATGCACTGAGACATGCAGAATTTTCTTTGCTCTGTGCCTTCCGTGCGTAAAATGTCCCCTGCCCTGATGTATGGCGCCGATCTTTAAATTGATGGACATGCAGACTAGGGAGAAATATCGTAATATGTTCTGCTAAAGCAAGATTCCCAGGACTACGTTGAACACTTCTATCGTATCTTGGAGTCCACAAATGCTTATATTCCCAACAGTTTATTTATTCGTACGCTCGCTTGTCTACTTCAGCCTTCGTAATGATTTTGCTTTGGAATAGACAGCTCCTACTTAAGATAATATTTCAAATATTGAAGCGTGGCCTCCTGAAAGTAAATGTTCCTCTAGTTTATTTCTCAGAAGGAAAATAAAGCTTGTTAAAATACCTTTCATAATATGAACTAATTTTCTGGGTTTTGAGTTGAGACTGAATCCACAAATAAATTACAATTTTCGCACAGGTTTGTTGCGTGAAGCTCATTTTTGTTACACTTAATTCGATATTTTAAACACTATTTAAATTTGTACGTTTTCTTACAAGTACTGAAACTTTTATTACATGTGGGAGTTTATAATTCACATAAGAGTATGTGCATCGGGAGTTGCTTAGTTGTTTTGTGTATGTATAAGAGAATTGAGAAGTGATTGTCTATTATGATTTATATTTAAGCAATTTTTTTTATAATGCATATGACTTTTCCATGTAATTTGCTCCTAAACATTTATATCTGTATTTAGATATATGTAATATTTTTCATTTATTTGTCGTCTCGGATATATTTTGAACACTGGAGTGCATTACCGGTTCGGCATGATTTTTCATTTCATCAAAATATAACGTAATTTCTTTTGAACCAAGTTTTAGTGTGTAGTCGCGTATTCGATTTAATTTCTTTTCTTACCCGTTGTGAGTAAAAGTGTTAGGTGCATTTCGACTGTAAATTCGTGGATAGGTGATCCATTTTAACTCCAATTCACACAACGGTGAATTCTAGATAAGTTTTCAATCCTCCAGTCATTTGTCACCTTGGTTTTTGCAGATGAACCTATTATTTTTTCTCACTGTTCTTAATTCTAAGGTAGATTATTTAGTAACATGCCGTGTTCATCAGAAAAATTAACTTATGTGTATTTGATCGTATCACTCTTTCTAATTTTAGGGTTAATCATTTAGTTACTTGCCGTATTTATGAGAGCGATGGCCACGAGTTCCGTAAGTTGCAGGTGGCGGGTCAAATGTTGCCTCCCAGCCCTTGTGCTTGTGTGGTTTACTTGGACCTGCCCTTCGCATGGGAGGCTTCGTGACAGCCAATTGACGTAAATTTATTTGTAGCTTGGCTGCTCGAGATAACTGCGAAATTAATTGTTTAGCGCAGAGCTACAACGCAAGTCCCGATATGTTTTGCTGCGGGAAAGATGCAAGCTCAACGGCCACAATGTGATTTATGGGACGATTTTCTGTGCCTACTTAACGTTGATAGTTTTCATTTACGTAGTTTTTAGGGAATTATAGAACTATTCTGTGCTTTGTAAATTCATTGTAAAGGAATGACTTTCTAAATTGATTGTGCAGGTTTTTGGAACATTACGTTACCTTTCAGGCGTGTATACAGATATAGATGCATGTACTGCCGTGCTTATCGTTTATGTAATATATGTATGTTTCTTTAATATATGTTCTTTATATACATATATATGTGTGTGTACATTCACTAACGTTTATGTATGGACGTCATTTTACAGACTAAAAATTTTACACATTAATGGCGAGACTTTCACGCTAGTCACCTACTGGCAGAAATTAAGGGATATAGTGACAACATTTCAGGTGCTAAATGTAAGCTTATTCGTGAGTTTTGGTCATAAACTTTCGATGTGATTTTCCACTCCTATAATTTAACTTTACTGAATAATTTAATTTTGTCATTGTAATGAAATTGTTTGTATGAAAGTAATATTTTAAATCATGTATGTTCTCACTAGTCACTATTCTTATAATCTAATCAATATAATTCTTGGAATGTAGCCCAATCGTGTTCTGTGTGTGTAAGTGACTTCAAATGTTGAATCTCATTGTCATGTTTCATCGATGCTGTATGAGTTTATCATTTTGATTTAAGGTTGTCATTGTGCCCAGATTTCATCACCGTCATCATTATCTAAGTACTGAAGTTTCTCCATGCACATGCAGGAGAGGAGCTTGACTCATTTTAGTGGCATCGTATTTCACGGTGATTGATGAAGTAGAATTACTGCCTGTGAAAATCTTTACAAGACCTTCAGCGAGGTATTGTTTTTTTGGTTGATAGTCTATTACTCTGAGGCATCATTTTTGGACGTTATGTGCTCAATTCCATGCAAATCATTACAATATTAGCAAAATATGTGCAGTTACAAATTATATGAAAAACATTTTAAAAGTTCATATTGTCCGTATTTGTGGAGAGCTGTGTCTTGGTTTGGGAAAAATTGGTATTCTAGATACGAGAGAAAATGACTTCAAGGCCGCCGACCTGTTCGTATGTAGCACTCGCAAATTCCACCGCAGGATGAGTGCTCATTCGCCTTGACTTCACGACCCTCGTCCCACTCTCTGTAACCATCTTTAGAAGGAGTATTTATGTAGGCACTCCATGACTGCTTGACTCCTGTGTCAAGCGTAACTGTAATTAGCATTTCTCTTTGTCTAGCTATCAGCTAGTTTTCTTCAGTGGATGTTGCATTTAACCTTCTCTTCAAGACCGTCCAACTCGTTCTCGTTGACGTGTTTCACGTATTTTTCTTTTTCCATCCATTCAATCTTTCTCATTACTTCTCCAACATGTGTTGTGTTTTAATTGTTTTTCGACTTGCTGCTTCAGTTTTTTAAATGCGGTGAATTGTTTTTTTTCATTTCTTTCATCAGAAAAATATATTTTCAATTACAATGATATTAATAAGTAAGTTAATGTCGAACCACTAGTTACTGCTTCGTTTCAGTTTTTGTTTATTTCTTTCAGTAGAGTTTGTGACGTTATGAAGTCAATTGAGAAAAAGATTTGCTTCTAAAAACTGTAAAAAAATGTGAAAGTTTCCTCATTCATCATGCCCGTACGTCCACGTCTCTTTTTGTTCTGTGTTGTAATTTATCTATAACCTCCATGTATATCTTGGTGACCTTTTGCTGGCAGCCATGTACATTGAATGGGGCTTCATATAAATCAGTGTCGGCGTTTGTCCACCATCATGTACGCCTCAGTCAAGTTTTACTCGCGGCACATCTATCAAGGATTTTCTGTGCTGTTCAGAGCGAGGTCAACCTGCCCTGTCACCCGCGTTGCTCACGGTTCATCCCTGCAATGCCTGCAGTTGCCCCTTTTTAACCTTTTGCTCTGTGTTCCGTCGGCTTCAGCTCGTAAACTCGGAAACTTTATTCTCCTTTTGAGGATAAATTCAGTACTGCCCTGAAAGGAAAATTAATTCCGTAATTTTCGGAAACAATCTACCGAGCTTGGGTTTGTACGACGTTCTTACTCTCCGCTGCATCTCAGCCTTCGAATTATGTTTAGGATAAGTGAAGTTTATTAATCTGCTGAAACATAGCAGCAAAAGGGAACGCTCTTATCTGCCCATTGGTTTTTCTTTCACTTTTCCCATCGCTTGCAGACACGTACATACTTAACAAAGTTTAATGAAATGCAATATTGTGCAACAAATTCTGTCTTCTGGTGACCACCTTTTCACGTACGCTTTCAGTCAACATTGTTTCCTGATTCTTGCAATGAATTGTGCACGTGGTGCAGAAAACATGACTTTCATTTTCAAACTTTGGGTGCCAGCGTATGAAGCTGGAACCAGTGTATGTGTGTGTGTCTTTTTTTTTAAAGTTCATGTGAATACAGAATATGCTATAAATTATTTACCTGCTATTTTCTGTTACTGTAATTTACCGTAGTCGCTACTTATGTATTTTAAAGCAAGAACTGTATCAGTAATTGTAAGGTAATTTCAATTGATTTTATAATACATGTAACGTAAATTTCTCTATCCATCACCAAGTTCATGATGTGAAATTAGGTTAATCAGGTTAGATTTATTGGAATGACACTGCGAAGGAATGCTAAGCAAAGTTTTATAAAACCGTTTTAATTTCATTGACATCATGTGACCAATTGCAAAGCAACGTCTGAATTTTATCTGTTTGAAACCCTGTGCTTCAGAGCCTGTCGATTAATTTAAAATAGTGAGCTTACTCTGCTTGGCTATAGCTAACCTTAGCTTGTCTAAAGGGTGTGTTTATGGAAGCTAACTGTGGATGTATTGTAATTATGACTGCATTGTAAGAATACTTGATCAGGCTATGTATGTAGTTAGTTGATAAACCAGTTTAATGAACAAGCCATGGGCTGATCCTTAATTTTTTAAGGATCGTGATTTTAATGCAATTTTATTAGCTTTATTATGCCATAATTATGTAGACATATGATGTATATTATTTTGTTGATTGCATAATTTTACTCGATATATTTATACTACTATCCTAATGAATTCAAATGAATAAATGTTAAGGCTTCAAGTGGCCTTTTATGTTGTGCATACATACTGTATGTGCATCAGGGTTGAAATAATTAACTTATGATACAAGGGATAAAGCATCACCACGTACACAAGACGCGTCATTTTACACCACCGCCCACAGGCCATTATTGGCCAGTAATCACCAAACACAATATGCGGATTGCGTTCGATTGTTTGGATCACAATTGTGGATGTAATTTGAGCTGTCGATGTTTGTATCTGTTGTTACACATGCACGTCTGTGATGTTTCCTTCTATCTCTCTTTCTCCCCCAATAAGCGTAGTCAACAGACCTTTCATACTTATGCTTGGTGGTACAGATCAGTGTTCGAGTGACTTCGGTCATTGAGTATGAATTCAGAGCGTCATTTGTATGAGCGTGTGTTCTACGTTAATGTAACGTAACCTGCTTTATTTTTGTTGCATCACGTATACGCAGGGAGTCTGAGCTTATTGTCTTAAAATTCTTGCTGCGATTGCTAAACCCTTCATATATTGACTAAAAAAGTTGAAACATTCTATGAAGTTATTTCACACTGTATATATTCACTTTGTATTTAAAAGAACTCCCATGAACGCTGTGTCATTGTTCAAGAAGTAAAAAGCTATTCATACTTAACTAAATAAATGTCGAGAAAAGTACAATATTTTGAAAAATGGACACGAACATCATTCTCAGTGAACAACATTTTCTTGCATAAATCTAAGAAAGACTGGCGTTGTAACAATTTTGTCGTTATTAATTTTTACGGTAAATTTTCGAGCAAACAAATATTTCTAGAGCAACTCGTTCAATATGAAGCACGTCAACGACCGATAGAGATCGTATTTGGGAAATGGACGGCCCGTTGTTCATCTCTGCATGCGCTGGAGTGGCTGCGATCATCGCCCGAGCTTCCAACGCTGACGATACCAGCGATGTTTTTGCCGCTCGCTTTATCTCGGCGTATCTGGTTCCGATCCTGGCTATCGGAAAAATACCTCGAGCTCCGGCAACTGTAAATATCGGTCAAAAATGCGCCGGGGGACCGGTGTTATTTATTTACCCTTCTTGAGGACACGGGATTTGCTCCTGTGGGAAGTCTTCCATAACAACATTTCCATCTAAATAATAGTTTGTTCTGTCCATGCATGCCGAGCTCGTTTTCTCCCTAGACTTGTGATACTTGTGCTCGTGTCAAAAGTACTGGCAGGTGTTCCTTCTAAAGCATTCCGTGATAAAACTTGTAACAATATAATAAATCAGCAGATGTAGGTAACATTTTCAGCGTTAGTGAAGCAAGAGAGTTATCAGTTATCACAGGCAATCGGAAATAGCAGCTAAAGATGAACTATGTTTTCAAACGCTGCAAATATGCGGTGTTTAGTGCATCTAATGCTGCTGTGTAAAGGTCATTTTGCAGATCGGTTGACATAATTATTATCAATTTATTGCTCGTAACGATCCAGTTTTCATAAGGTCATTCCTGCATAATGTTTAAAAAAATAATCCCGGCACCTAAATCTCGAAATTTTGCAAATGTCATGTACTGGCACGATGACGTGGTGAGAAGCCAATTTTGTTTGTGAAGAAATAGAGAACTCGATGTTGAACCTATCAATATGTGAGTAAATAACTCTATGAAGTTGGTTAATTTTATCTTTTTACTTCAATGGTTTCAGCGTTAATTGTGTCCATCGTCGGATTATTGTAACCATCAATTTCTGTAAATAAATGTTGTATCGTGGAAAAGATTTCTCGAGGTAAATGTAACGTACGACTAAACTGCACATGCTGTTGTAATAATCTTGCACCTCACTCTTCCTGTCATCTGCCATGCATTGTGTGAGTATAGCGTACTTGAAATAGAGAGCAGCAATTTTATTAACCTTGTAATACCTCAAGAAATTCTAATACATAATGAAGCTTCATGTTCTTTTGCCCCCAGTTCTCATGTACTTTTACTTCAGTTTTCATGTAATATTAACTCTGTGTTCATGTACTTTGCCTCAGTTTTATTACCTTTTACTTCAGTTTTCATGTATTTAACCTCAATTTCATGTACTTTACTGCAGTTTTCATTACCTTTTACTTGAGTTTGCACTACCTTTTACTTCAGTTTGCACTACCTTTTACTTCAGTTTGCACTACCTTTTACTTCAGTTTGCACTACCTTTTACTTCAGTTTGCACTACCTTTTACTTCAGTTTGCACTACCTTTTACTTCAGTTTGCACTACCTTTTACTTCAGTTTGCACTACCTTTTACTTCAGTTTTCATGTACTTTTACCCGGCCGTCTGCTCGTCGGTAAAGCCCTGCATGTTTGTGTCGCTCAAGAATCCGCGTCAAAAATTCAGTGCACTCGCTCTGGAATAATAGAGGTCCGCACGAGTTGCTGCATTTCGTGCGCGCTATTAAGGGCTGCTTGAGATGCTATTAATTTGTTCGCAACGAGCAGCATCCTTCTTATTTACGCGCGCAAGAATTGCTCCAGAGCACTTACGAAAACTGCAAGAAGGAACACAGGAACATCCAGAGCGTCCGGTGCTTGATGCTGTGAAGCCGTGCATGAAGGCAACACTCGTACCACCTCACATGGTGACTCCTGGAAGCACTTCGCTTTTTTGTACTGATTTTTCTTAAGTGTAGATACTGGTCGAAGTCTAGTTAAATCTCTCGAATTCTAACTTAATTAAGATTGGATTTCAATGTTTTTTATAAGGAAATGAATTATATTGATGAAATCATAAACTTTGCTGGTCTGGCCAAAAATTTTACCTTTTATTGCAAGCAAAATGTGATTTTGTGTGGTGGTGGTTTTGTTTGCAGAAGTACAGTGATGTTTTATGCGTGAATAATTTCCTTATAACAGGTATTTTGTTCAATATTTATATCTATTTATATGTGTGCAGTTATGGGAGCTAAGGATTTGAAAATTATTTTTCTTCACAATTGGGACTAATACTCAAAATTGCTCAATCTTTCATGCCTGCAAAACAATCACCGGATGCTGATATTTTCTTCGGATGCCTTATTTTTCTGCTTGTCTTTAATAAACAAGTCGATTGCATCTCTTGTTTGCCTTTAGAGATATTTAAACAAATATAATTCATTCATGCATTGAAACACTTTTTTTTAGTTAGCTAACTGGCAGTCTACAACCAGGCCACGCTACGCGACAGTGCAACTATAGCTCGAATTAAGCTTCAGCAGCGGCCGCCCTGTGCGCAAGCGTCCAGCGATAAATGAACTGTTTTTTCGTATCTGCGGATCGACCATTTTTGGAGCGGCTTGTGTGGACCATTTTCTCGCTAGATGGGAACCATGTCCAGGTGTTAAGAAGCTCTTCGATTAATAGAGGGACTTTGACGGATGGAGTTATCGATGTATTGATTACCGGCCGTGCGCCTTTGAGGGGACTGATGGAAAAGGTATTTTCCGTAAAATTGCTCCTTAAAAAGGCGCTGCAGCGCCTCACCTTGCAAAGGCCGCGTAGCTCCCGCCACTTAACGTTCCCGAAAAGAAGAAAATGATGGCAGCGAGAAAAATGCCGCCCTCCCAAAGCCCCTTTGAGGCTCGAGTCAGTAATTCAGCACTTGACACCTTCGATAAGTTATTACGTTGCTTTAATTTTTATATGATTTTTACGTACTCAATTTCCTGTTCTAGGATCCTCAGAATTCTCAGTGATTAGAAACATTTTTTATTCGTTTCGTGAAGCTGTCATTGTGTTGCTGTTAATGCTCGTCGGATTCCCATTATGGAATCCATATTTTTGTTCTGTCGAAAGCCAGTTACTTTTTTGTCACTACGAATTTTCAAGTTTATATCATCTAACTCATGATTTATTGCATCTATGATCATTTTCATGCAATTTTATTATACCCTCTGAATAATTACGGGCCTAACTATAAAACGAAACGACGCAGGTGTGGATAATTTATTAACTGTTGCTTCGAAAATTGAAAAAATCTAGAACTTTTTAGATGAAAATTCATTGCAAGTAACTCTATGATCATAATCTTTAACACATGAGCTGAAACGGGACCTTATATGAATGTAAATACAGATGTTCTTGCAATTATTGTTTGACTGCGGGAGGCGGTCAGATGCAATAGAACACAGGTCAACACGCCCCTGGTTTACGACACTTTATTGTCCACCACAAAGACGCCGAAGTTATGCCTCTTAACTGGAATGTGTCAGAGGTCAGTTTTTGCGTGGCCGTCCAATCAACGGTAAAAAGCTACAATGAAGTTACCACTATCTCATCGTCAGTAATGACAACAGGTATCCTATATCATGTGCATCAACGAAGTTGTGTAATGTTCAGGGAATTTATTTCTAGTTCGACTTAATGCTACGGTCACTGTGTATGGGAAATGGTTTGCATTAATTAACAGTTTGTTAATTAAAACTATAATAATGTGCATATTATTCATTCGTAATTCGATGACTCGTTTGTTTTTATGGTTTGTAATATACGTTCTTACATTTTGTTAGGAAAAATATACAAGGACTACAAGTTCATTTTAAATATTCTGTCAGCCTTTAAAGCTTACATTGCTTCAATATTTAATGATTGGGGACTGCTTCCTACCTTTCCTCTTTTTGAAGCAGTCGAAACGTACTCAATGGGACCTAATTATAAAAGAATATAAAGGTACCTGTTCATGCTTCTGTTCGTATAAAACTTCTAGCGGCTCTTACCTACGAATTTACTACTGAGGCATTGTACCTGAACAGTAAATAAATCTCTTCAATTCATTGCTTTTAGAAACTCTCGCCTTCAGTCCCGTCTTTTCCATACTAATAATATACGGAACGTGATTTGATCTGCACCTTTGCGCTGAGCTTAGACAGGACCTTTAGTTCTGAGGTCCGTAGGAGTTGCGACGTTGGCTAGGGTTACTTCAGATGCACTCAGCACCCATGCTCTTACACAGACGGTGGAGCTGTAAATACTGCAGCCTGCGTCAAAAAAAGACATTGTAAAGTTTGTAGTTACGGTCGATGGTATTCTTACTGAATACGAGTGTTCGGAGTCCCAAGTCTTTTATATTTAGTCACTTTAAAAATATGAGCGATGTGAGAGCGTGTTACTCTGCGCTTTAAACTAGATTACTGTCAACTACCCTCTACTGTTGGGAAGAAATTACCTATATCCGCTGGTATGATCAATTATCAATATGTAATGTACGTCTCATAAATTCTGTATCATGCATTCCATATCACCTAGTAGCATTTTCTGCTACATGAATCCAATATTTCAGTTTCTCATTTCATTAATGCATCAGTAATGCACCGGCATATTTTTAGCATTTATTGGATAAAAAGATCCTAGATATTATATACAGTGAAATAATTAATGGGGCTCTACTTTTTAAGCATAATCTGGCTGAAAGAAGTGATAGAATTTTTGTAATATGCTGAAAATGGTGTCTACATTTGGTCGACCGTCTCTTTTCAATATGCCTGTTCACTCATCACTGTTTTTCATGTTGAATTAGATACTTCTTCGTTCCTGAATACGTCTTGTCAACACTCGAATTTTGAAAATAGATAACATTCGAATACGATTTTAACTTCTGTACAGTTTAACAACTTTGTTTTCTATAAAATGTTTCTTCCTATTGTTTAGAAGGCTGCTAAAATAAAGTTGCACAGGCACGTTCCACGCAAGATGCATCTTTCCCTCACAACTTTACTGTAATTAAAACTTGTGCCACTCCTCGTGGATGGAAAACACTGGCAGCATGATTTGCTCTCTTTAGTGAGGTAGATATTTGTGAGTGAGGGAACTCTCGCAATGAGATGATTTTATCTTCATTTTTCTCGTGTCAACAATCTACAAGCGGTAAGCCCACACTCTTCTACGACCAAGCCGTCTTGAAAAAACGACTCTCCTGAAAAGAGGAATTGAACAAATTTCGCGTAGCACTGACTGAGCTTCTAGTACCTTCATTGTATCGCGTGTGGAGGGCAATGCAGTAGAAATGAGGGCAAAACAGTAATGCAATGTTGCGTTATGTGCAAAGCTAAAGAACATTTGGAGCAATCGAACGCTGAAAAATTAATTTTATAATCCAGCTACTTTATGATCTCACACTTGAAGACATTTTTCAGCAGGCTTGATTTAATTTTCTGTTCTTCTACACTTTTTCCGCAAAAAATTAGCGTCATTAACTAGGGTGTAACCCTATGAACTACACCGTCAAAAAATCTGAAAAATCTGCAGTGAATTCAGGCTCGAGGTCGTGAACACGCCGCAGCTATGATCTGAGGTGGCTGTGTCTCGATGTCCTTCAATTCTTTTAAATTTTCCTGGATTTTGACGATTTTGTAATGGTACTAAAGTATTTTTAGACTCTGTCTTTCTGGAGTTAGCTATTATGCCTGTACTATATTTCAAGCCTTTTTTGGCTTATATGAGATGTTAATTTTAAATTCACATAGGCTCGTCCTACACATACTGTTTTATCTGATAATATCTTTCCGTACGACTCTTTGTCTTGAGTAAGTTTTACTGTCTTAAACGTGAAGTTTTTAGGCATTAATATTAATTGATTAATTATTTTTAATTTTAGTACGAATTTTACCCATTAATTCAACAAGGTCGTTGAAACCACCATAAAAAGTACCAAAATGGGGGTATGAAGTGTTGGTTTGGGGGTGTTCTAGAATTGTAAGAGTTAATAGTGTAAACATCACTGCGACACCAACAGCAGCTATCTTAACATGACATCGCTAAGAGAAACATATTCGCCGTGATAGAGAAAGCCTTGAAGATTTTTGAGTGCGTATCATTACTTATTTTGATGAAAATAGGTGCGTTTAGAAGAAAGCCGTACTGTACTTTTGCATGAAGTTTCTATACAGCAACTGGAAAAGAAAGTAACCGCAGCTATGATACCAAGCCGAAGCTCTAAGTGTACATTATACATTCTCTAGAGTCTAGACGCTGTTCATTAGTTGGCAGTCCCGCAGCAGCCTTGGCCTTCTCATATTGTGCTGCTTTTCCACTTAACAATTGTCGTGGGTTTGAGTTTTCTGCTGCTGCAAATCAAGCAGACTTGTAAAATATCTCTTCGATCTAAATTATGTTTTCGTGATTGATAGTTCATGGGAATATTTGCATAACTTCCCGCTGCGAATTTTTATCACTTCTGCTGTTGATGTAATTATTTTGATTGAAGAAGAATTCCTTCTCGTTATAGTACGTGTATTGACTTTGTCTTCAGTTAGAAACGAAGGACAGAGAGCCACTAGTAGAACATTTCTCTTAAAAATACAAGATGTGCATGTACTCGGAAAAGTTGAACGTTTCAAGCTTTCACTCAACAATACAAATATTGATAGAGACAAGCGCATGCAATGGTTGGAAAATCAATAGGGTTCTAACTAACAAACAAAAAATAAAAACTTAGATGACAGGACAATAACAAATAAGGTTGGGGCAGACTTGCTAGTTCGATTTTGAATATTAGCGAAGAGCTTTCGAAATTTTCAAAGTGTGTTTTATTATTTGCTCTTAACGGTATGGTTCATCTATTTAAATTATCATTATTTGAATATTGCGTTAATTGATGGTTTACACAGATCATTCAAGTCCGAGATCGGGAATGGAGCTTGCTGATTTAGCTATTGCTAGAAGTGGTTATTTCTTCGCTGTTCAGTTGCCGGGGCTTGTGGTTAGCCATCTGTTCTTTCCTGTTGACCTCAGGAGTCGATCCCAGTTTAAGATGTTGTTAAATTAACCCTGACTTCCGTATAATATGGTAGAATGTACAGGAATTAATGTGGATATCGGGAAATCTCCCCGCCCTTTGGCAAAGAAATACGGGGGATAGGTTCTTTTATCTTCTTATTCTTATACGATACCCTTAAATATTCTTTTTTCTGCAGGTTCCCTATAGTTTTAGATATTTGCATGGTATGGTACTCTGCTCATGTAGAGCTATGGCTAAAAATGTTCAGTTTCCCATCCATTATTTCCCTTTTCTTAATTTAAACGAGCTTGTCGTTGGAAATTAACCCCATTTTCACTCAATGATATGACATTCCGTGTTCTGAAAAATTTCTAGACTTACACAATTTTAAGAATAACGATTAACCATTTGTTCGCCGCATTTTCAGAGTTGGGAAATCAGATTATGCTTATCTCCAAGGTTGTGAGGCCCATTTTATCCTCAAGGTTTTATAGTTATATCATTCCACAAGGCAGTAGAAATATTCATTTCAAGATTGTGTGGTGTACTTATTCCACAAGGGATTGGGGTTCACCCTAACCTCAAGGCCGTGATATCTCCTTTCCCACTGCCCTGGGCTCGCCTCTTAAAGTGAGACCCACATTTCAAAAGTGGTCTCCGTGTCTGCCCAAAACACGCGCTGATGTCAAGGGCGAATCCTAAAACCTCCTCCCTCCATCGAGATGGAAACAAACGTTCCTGTGTTTCCAAGCATGACGTGAGCAAAAAGAAACTCTTTAAAGATATGTTCTCATACGACCACATGCTGTTCCTTTTAATGTTAGCTGAGTTGAACTTCCTCAGATGGCAAGTGCCTGTTTTTTTGCGCTTGTTTTGCAAACAGATTTCATTATGCGGGGCTCATGAATGTACACGTTGTCGGACTTCTAAACGGTTCCGTGTCTCGCTGATGTACTGCTGCTATTTGCAGATGTGAGCAGAAATTGCTCCGAATAGCTTTTAATTATTTGGTGTCTTCAGTTTTATTGGCTTCCTTGGAACGAAAATTGTTGGTTTATCACTGATCTTGTTTACTTTTTGTCCTTTTATTAAAAGTTTCTTATTTGAATTTACTCGACACCAGCCTTTCATAAAAACTGATCAACTTTTGTTTCATTACGTCGATCATTGTTCGTGTAAGAAATCTTATTTTGGCTTTTAGATTCGAAGTTACAATAGCTCGGCCCGAAATAATTTTTTCGTGACGTATTAGTAGTATGAGATTTATGGATTAAAAAGTTTCTTTTAAAATTCTTCTAAACGAAAAAAAGAATATATGATACCTAAAATTTATAACTATATCGTTCTTGATGTTAGTTTTATTTTTCGATATGGACTCATACGAAAGTTGCTTTTTTCGTGTCGAAATTACTAACATTTGAACGCATTATAGGCTAAATGGACTTAGCTTAATAACAGCCTTCTTACGCTAGCTTCCTCATTTTAAAAGCTTTTGTTTCAGGTCGTATGCCGAGTATTTGGCTACTTCCATGTTCATAGAACATGACGCACCATAACAGTTTGTAGGTCGCTAGAGAAGCAAGTTGTGTGAATGTTCATTACAAAGGAGGAATTTCCATGGTACGATGTACGAACATCTGCCGACGTCAGCATATTTTCCTTCAATTGTGAGGAACTTGATCTTTTTGATACTGTCACAGGTACGCCGCCTCCAGGCTGCTGGCGTCGAAAGGACGGAATTTCTTCAAGTGATTTAGTGGAGTTATTTTTATTCCAAAGTTATTGAGAGGACATAATGTCATTTCAATGTTAGTGAAAATATATATTTTTATTTCAGTTATTCGGAGATGTTTCCATCTCCAAGTCATTGAAAGGATATAATTTAATTTTAAAGTTTTACGATATATTTTTATTTTAAAGCCATTTAAAGAACATATTTAAATTTTAAACATTTGTAGAGGGCCTGTTTTCATCGTAAAGTTGTCGATGGGACTCGTCTCCATTGTACTGGCTCTTATGAAAGACACTGGGAATCTAAGTGAATATTCATTTTGTTGCTTCGAGCTGCATAATAGAGATGTTTATTCGTATTAAACTTTTTTTAAATTGTTGATGGCTGAGAGATAGATGAACACTCGTTGACGAAAAGTTTTCTAACCATAAAGGAGTTAATTGAAAAGTGACTATTGACTGGTTCCAGAGAAACATTTCAAAATATGTGTTCGGAAAACTACAGGTATATTTCAAATTATTGCCTTATTACCCATTTGCCCTAGAAAAGCAGTCACGTGTAAGGAGGATGAACTAAAATTATGAAATATTAAAAATGAATTCGTAGTTATAAGTTGTATGTGAATTATAAATCGTAAATATTGGATGTTCCAAGTAATCCTGTGTATGTCGATCCCAAAGGTTCCTAAAAAAACGAACGGAATTTTAGCCAATCCAATATTTTGCTTTGACCAGAGAAAAAAAATTGTCTAAAACTCGAATCCTACCTCCAGGGCTACGGTGTTCATTGGTGACGCTGTTCAATGAATCGTTTCATATATTTCTTCCTCTAACCTTCAATGATCGATCCTTATCAAAATTTTTCAACGAGCAAGAGACCTTGGATGCACTCGATGCCTGTATTGATCTACCATTTGTGAACGTTCGAAGCGCATCCCGCTGTACGTATCTTTGCACTAGAATGAACGAATGATGAGTAATGTGTTCCATGTAAGTTTAGGGTTTGACTTTGTGATGAAACGTATAATCACTTCTTTAAACCCACGCAAGTTCTCTAATATTCTCCATCTTAAAGAATATTATATTATTATAGGAAGAATTGTGTTGAGAATTGTGTTCGAGTTTGAGAAAATCGTTTGTTTTTGCTTCGTTTCTATGATTCTTTTCTGTCAGCTAAGACGGAAATTGACCATTCAACTCCTTTCGATCCAGTTTTTACTCTCTGCTGGGACATACATGTCCCAACAGGATCGAAAGGGTTAAAGCAGCGTATTGCTAGTTGCAACCGGTAAATGTTTTCTGTACAGATTATAAATAAGTCTTTGTGTGGAACTTGGAAAAAACTGAAAACTTCGCCTGTTAGTGCGTGCCGAGGTCGATGTGAGGCGACAAGACGGCGACATCGCTACTAAAAGCGTCGTTGCTGGCTCATAAAGCGTGTTTGCTCACCTTAACCTGCTCCCGTTATTTAGAGGCCTCAAACCTTTTAGTCTCGGCTTGCATTCTTTAACAGTGTCCCTGCCGTACGCTTTCATGATGCTCGTTGCTTTCTATGGGACGTCGTAAATATTTTGCCTCTGACGTTTCATCCATTTGTTTGGCCCCATAATCACCGAGACTATCGTCAAATGCAGTATTATTTTAGGAATCTTTTACTTAGAAACTCTGTGTAAGCTAGTTCCTAATGTGTTGATTCCTGCGATTGGTACAATTTGCATCCCTTCTATCGTTAAATTTGCCGGCCTAGTCGTGTAACACGTTAAGTGCGGTTGCCTAACCAGTGCAAATCTTTACTTTGTACATACAATCACTAGGAAGCTTTGAAAAAATTACAGAACCTAACCTGAGTGACCCACCGGTGGATAGCTTCGCACTTAACGTGTTAATGAAGACATTTTCTTCAGTTTGGTTGCATGGGTTGTGACACTTTTCTGTTCCCGCTTCACTATTTCTAGGTTTAGTTTTATTAATAGTTGTAGTAATATCTGGTTGTGCTAATAAAATTAAAAGCATTACCTTTTTGAAATTAATGTAGCAATTAACTTTTTCGATTTTGTGTCTTGCGACTAACCCTATTCTAAATATTAAGCGTAGCGAGATCTTGGTTATTCCTTCACAAATATTTTATGTTAATGCATCACGTGTTTTTTTGTAACTGAAAAAATGAAATGATTGAGTACGACACTAGTTAGACCGGGATTGAGAACTAAATGAGGTACTGCTTGTAATAGAGAAAACTATAAGCAGTAGCGTTCTAAAACAACTAACACAACCAAGGACTTGGCATTGGTTTATAATATGTTTAGTAGACAGGAAGGTACTAATTTAGAAATCAGTGGGCGACTCAAACTTCGTCAGGACAATAACAGCCCAGTCACACAACTGGAAATGTGGCGTTCCGACGGAAAATGACACTATGAGCGACGTGACCCTTCTCGGAGATAATGTTCCCAATGATACAGGCGACAAAACAATACAAACAGTTTGGTCAGGCTTGACTGTGTATCGTGCTGCACTACTGCACAGTGCAGCTGCAATAGAGAACATGTTACAGACGGCCGCGCATGGAACGTTTCAGCTACAGCTTCCAATTAGCTACTAAGCTGCTGTATTTTTACACAAGGTGCCTCAGGCAACACAGTGTCACGCCACCACTAAACTGTAGCGAGAAGTGCGTGCTTTATTCTGCATTACGCACACGAAATACCCGATTCTGAATGGGTTACTGCATTTGCTTTTTCATTAAGCCTTCGATACTGGTAGTTGCTCTAAAATGCTACATCTTATAGTTCTCCATTACATGTATCTCATTAAACCAGTGTACTGGAAGTCGCTTTAAATGCTGCTGCCTTTGGTTCTCCATCACATGTAATACCTTATCACACTTAAGTCCTGTTAAGTTGATCAAACAGGCTATAATTTTAAATTCATTACAATTGGTACCTTATTACACCTCTATGCACACAGTACGTTATTTTTTCATATGATAATTGTATGGCTTGCGAGCGTAATTTATTTTTTGGTCTGTTTTGTTTCTTTTTTCATTTTCTAGGTGTAACTAATCTTATAAGTTATTAATGTGCGTTGAAAATGTTTCCGCACACGCCCGTAACGCTGTCAAGACGTACTTTATATCACCGAGACATCGACCACAGTTTCGATGATTCCGTGTAAGCATTGCTCTCAATTTTGTGTTACATTGCCTTTGATTGCTGCTTGCGGTGAGTTTGGTGCGGTGGCCTTGCATTTATTCTATAAGTATTGGCGTAAATTCTGCATCATCCCTTATTTGGTGACCCTATATCGCCTGGCCGCAATCAGGCCGCATGTTCTCCCTGTTTTACTGGCACTGAAACAATATCGTAACAAAGTCGATATTACCTTGATAACATTTAGTTCCGTTCATCGCAAGTGGTGCATGATTCTCGTAAAAATGAAACATATACTTCACCTATATTATCATACTTGAACAATAGTTGTTTGATCAGCACCACTGCGTTTCTCTCATTAGATGTCTTCAAACTATATCAAAAACATGCTTGAGAATTTGAGATAGCAGTCGAATTCTGACGAATGCTTCTCAGAAAAAAAGCAAAGATTTTTATAATACTGTGCTATGCTATCCTATACTCTGCTTCATTTTTCTTCAAAGCACACAATGTGTATTTACTCAACTTTACTCCGGGTAGTGACAATAATTCAAAGCAATTATGTCTTTAGATACACAGGCATCGTGCTCTAATTGTTGTAACATTTACAGACGGTGTAGACGTCGCTGTGTTGCTAGTGAACCTATAATATGAGATGATTTAAAAAGTTAACGATGACAGCTGTTTGTTTAGTGAGGCATTTCAGGAAGCGATTCACACCTACAAAAAATAGATGAGCCTATGTATGAAGCCAGCTGTTGAAGCACGCTAATGGCTGTCGAGCGCTCTGACGAGAACTGCATGTCGTTTACGTCGAAACTTTTATTCCAACAGCATTTATTGTTAAGCTTTTCAGTCTCGCGTGATAATTTTAATGGGGTAAGGATAATTCGTTGAAATTATTTCCAACTTTTTAGTCGATTCATTTTTCATCGTTCTCATGTCCAAGGCAGAGCATTCTGATATACAATTATTTATATTTTTAGAGTACTTGTACTGTATAGAATAAAAATAATAGGAATGAAAAACTGAAATTATAGGAAAATGAATCTGAAATATGAAGTTATGATTGAGGAAAATATTAACCGCGTTCTGACATTGTTAGTTTTAGTGTTCTTAGGGACATTTAGCGTTTACGTGATCTTGCTCTGCAACACAATATGTTAGCATACAATGTCATACGCAGGAAACTAGTGTTCACAAAAAAATTTGAGACAAATATGTTTTCAATCGAAGAATTTCACCGAGTTTTTGGAATGTGGCTGTGTCAAATTCTACATTAACAAACACAATTGATGAACTTTCGATCAAAAATTTCACTACGAAATGAGATAAGAAACGGTATCATTAGTAGCCTCGTAACTGTATACTTTCATTCACGTTATCTCCGTGAAGAATTCTTTCGTTTCAGCTTGGGATTAGTTGATCGACTGAAGTTCTTTCTCTGAACTTCATTTTAGTTGTAAGTTTGCCGCCAAATATTTATGCAGCCTGTCGCTCCATAGAAGTCGACCTTTGTCTGAAGACCATTTCCAAAGCCATTGACATATTTTTATTTTTTACAAAGCATTGAAGTAACCTTGGTTCTGCCAGCCCTTGTATGTTGCAACCCCGTAACCCCAACCTCAGCACTGCTCGAACCACGTTAGTCCTGTCAGATGTTATCGAGGTCGGGGCTTTAGTTTACGCTTGTTTGGCCGTCCAAATCGTGGTGCATACAACGATTGTGATCATGTTATTTCAAACAATGATTGCGGTCGTTCAAAGATAACGATCGTGGTGTATTTAATGGCAGTGATGGCACTATACTGAAGTGACACCCATCGTCGTCATTCTAAGACAAAGATCGCTGATCAAATAAGCCAACAAGATAAAACTCTGCAATACCTAACTTAATAACTCCCTTTTTTACGCACTCGTTTGAAAAATGCAGCTGGCATGTATATTTTGGTCACTCTCAAAGGTCATAAAGTATTCATTGCCAATGATTAAGATATATGTAAGTGCGTTCCGTGACAATGATTGTGATAATCCAATGATAACATTGCGTTGTGGACCCCACACTTAGAGGAGGGAAAATCTTGGCTACTCCAGCACGGCCTGTCACTCACCATGACCGAGAAGAACGTGGCTCATGGTAATGAGACAATGGCATGAGCTCAGAAAACTCTCACTATCAGCGAAGACGCAAATGTTGTTGGTCTGTTGTATCACCTGCAGTGTAATATTCACGCTAATCATAAAATAATGATTATTAGCATTGATTTGTTACTGGCAACTAAAATCGTGTATTTAATTGTGCACGTTCAACTGTTGTTTTTGCATTGTTGTTGTAAAGAAATATTAAGGTTTTATGTAGCGATGGTTCGACGTTTCATTAGTTTATTTAGTCATTATACTTGCTTACAACTTGTAGTACTTCTAAATTTTGTAAGTGCGTTTGGCAACAGTATTGGAATGTAGAAGTGTAATACACAGTTCTAATAGTTAGAGCTTTTTAATGATTTTTATTCGTTAATTTAAGGTTTATAGGCTTTCTATCTCTACACATTACGGCTACCAGTTCACTAGTGCACGGAATAAGAATCAGTTTGATACGCATATTTCGATCGTAGGAATTATGTATAAAGGTAATACCATTATCGCAAGAGTTTTCTCTTGGTAAAGATATCGTATTTATTTTATAAATATTGTTGAAAAATGTATATCGTTTTTATGTTCTTGTTACATCGCCTACGTAATTTGAACTGAACGGGTTAGTTTTTATCCTAAAATTATGCCACTTTCGCTGAGAATCAACACATTTATGTTTTTCAAGGGAAGACATAAGTGTGTGTACAAATATCTGGACAATAAAATTTTAGAAGTTTTCTCAAAATTAAATTCTAGACGTTTTCTCAAAATTAAATTCTAGACGTTTTCTCAAAATTTAATTTGAATATGGTACATTTTTATTTCAAAAGGTGTTCATGCACGTATCACTCTTGCCGCAGGGATTGTTATACACACGAATGTCCGCGCTAAGATAAGCAATTTTCAAGTGTGATGCGAGTTTTATCTCATTCTGAATGTTCGTATTTCTGTGGTAATGAGTTTTCAAAGGGAAATTTTTGTTTTACAAATTCCGTCTTCTTGCCTTCATTATTATGATCAGAGATTTGTCTTCTTGCCTTCATTATTATGATCAGAGATTTGTCTTCTTGCCTTCATTATTATGATCAAAGATTTCGATATGCCGAGTACTATACATTTTATTGTCTTCTTACTCTTTGTTTGTATGTGCAAGGACCGTGCGTCCCTGGCGCTTAACAGTAAAAAATTATGAATGTGGACGATAATTTCTATGCTTAATTAATAAGCAATAAACATAAAGGAGGACATTATGCTGCACTCTTTTAGGACAGGCAACATTGCATTCCAACCTTGAATCAATTTAAAAAATCTCCGCTTCATAATTTTATAGCTGCGTATCCTGTGTGTAGCCTTCGAGGGACGGACAGTGCCTGGACCATTTGGCGTTCCTGCATCGAAATGAAATTTTTGTGTTTGTCTTCATTGTTTTCCGGGTGTCATCGATGGTGACACTGTAACGTTTCTCTTCCATGTTACGTGCATTTTCTGTGAACTCCCTTGCTTCCCTCGAGCCAAAACTTCCTTCCTCCTAGCTTGGTTGAACAGTCACGATGGCTCCAAGTGGAGAAATATTGATGAGATTTATGTATGTACAATGAAGAAAAAAAGAAAGAAGTATTTCAGCTACTTTCGTTGGTGAGATTTTGGCATTGACAATTATGGTCGTGCGTACATCACTTGATAGTCACCTGCTGTAACTGAATTTAGTTAATGTATAAAGGTAAAATTTCCCTTCGTCTTTGCTGAAAATATCGGAACGAGAATTTCGGTAATATTTGCTAGAATTTTTTGCGCGTTTTAATGATGACAGTAATTGAGCTTATAGTGTTGCCATGAGCGAATGAGCACATACCTGTCGGAAATTTCGCTGCATCGTTAGGGCCACCATCCCTTCGAGTCAGAAGTGTCGAAATCAATGGCACGTAAATTTGCCCTCAGACGTTGGATCGCATCGTGCGTTTTTGCTCAAAATCAAGTTTGATCAATAATTCTTCACCTTTTTTCCTCATCAGTGTCATGGGAGTTTCGTTATCGAGATACAGACGCGTGATAACACCACTAAAAATCACTTGGAAATAAGTATAGGAAGCAAGCTGTAGTCGAAGCGATGCATTTTTTCGCGCCCTTGTGCTTCATGCAATGACGAATAAACCTTGAACATCGAGGCATGTCTGAGTGTTCATATTCTTTTATTCTATTAATTTTTTCATGGTTCTTTTATTTGTCTTATAAATTCTGGTTGTATGTCAAGCTGTCAGTTCTCGATTCTATTTGTGCGTTGACCATTCGCTTTTTTAATATGAAATCTGGTGTTTGTAAAAGAAGTTGAATTCAATTGTTTATCAACTTACGAGCTCACCACTCGAGCAATTGCATTAACTTGTATTGGTTGCTACGGTTCTTGTGCAGAAAAGTTTAAACTTGCAGTGTATGTGTCAACTCGAGTTCAGTATTAATAATTACATCCTACGAACGTCTAAAAGCATTAAATTGTGTTCAATTATCTTTTCATTTTCTTTAAAGGTTGAAAACAGTTGATCAAGCCATTCTATTTGTAATGTTTCGAAATATCAAAGCTGAGAAATGTTTGTAGCAGTTCTTACACCGTTAGTCGAACTCGTCCTTTATCACATCTGAAGTGTGATGTATTCTTGCTGCATGAACTACCAATTTAACAAGATACTAAAAACGCCCTGATTGAGCCAATCTTGTGTCCAAATGTTTCACCTTGCAGGTTCCTTTTGTTTATAAAATTTAATTCACGTTGTTTCCCATTGATTCTGTACTTTATCTCCTTTTGAGCTCTGGACAAGTTTTGGATTAGAATACAAAAATTTGTCACCTCCGGGAATTTATACCTGATGAGTACATATAACATCTATAACCCTTTGTGTGCATAACTTTTCACATCTTTATTTTTATCACTATTGTGATATTTTGTTGTGAACTGGTGATGTTTATGAAGCTTCGTGGTGATGTGGCTGAGCAAGAAGAATTTCTGAAAGAGAAAAATCAACATCGCCTGTAACGTCAATTGTTTTATTTATATCTTCAGCTTAAAATCTTACACTTTTTATGAACTTCAATTCTTTCTCGTGTGTTGTTCAACGCATAAATTTCGTGTTGCTTTAATTGACCTGAATATTTCTAAAGGTATCTAATTTGCAACTGTTCTCCGTCATTTTCAGTTTTATTCACCATATTTAGACATTGTTTGTTCCAGGAATTTCGTTTTCATTATGAGCCCGACCATGTTTCTATCTCCCACTGGAAAATGTCTTCATTGATGCAATAAATTTTATTATTTTAGTACCGGCGAGGTCATGATTTTCTTTCTAGAATAAATACGTGTGTAGGTTGAAGTTATAAATTATTGCACATACTGCTGATGTGATTAATAGGCCGCTAGATGGCGCCTGGAGATAGCGAGCGCATGACCTTTGTGTTGGAGATTTTATCTCGTCACCGGTGACAAATTCCTATCCCACCATTTCCTCCTCCGATTAAATCTTTCGCCACATGATTTTTTGACATTTATTGCCTGCGTCACTAATAAATTAT
Source organism: Trinorchestia longiramus (assembly GCA_006783055.1). Classification (NCBI taxonomy): domain Eukaryota; kingdom Metazoa; phylum Arthropoda; class Malacostraca; order Amphipoda; family Talitridae; genus Trinorchestia; species Trinorchestia longiramus. The sequence goes on from VCRD01000110.1 coordinate 497,130, forward strand.
CACCACTGCTTCTGCTTACCCTTTTTCGCGATTTTGAACCAATATTTATTTTCATTAGGGTTATTCCAATGGATTTTTTTATAGCTCTAATCTAGTCTCTCCGACGCTGCATAAATTACTAAATATTTTGCTTCTATATTTTATCCAAGGTTAGTCTTACAAACGAAAGAAATGCTGGATGTCTGTTACATCTCACACATGTATTTTTTCTTAGTTTATTTTGCTCATTTCATCACTGCCTTGAATTTTTACTGCCTTGAAAATGTTTTGTTGTGGTTGGTGTAATCATTTAAATGTACTTCCCGCTCTCAGTATTTAAAAAATTGACCTACATGGTAATGTTTTTAAAAATTGTTTGTACCACCTGATTCAATTATGCGTTTGCTAAGTATTTTTTATTGTGCCAGAATATTAATTTTTTGAGTGATATACTCGCTTGATATTTTCAGAGCTCTCACTCTGGAAATTTACAAGATCTGTGTTAGTTCTGTTATCATTTTAAGCATCCGTAAGTTGCTCAACTAAGTTCAATATGTAAAAAAACGTTGCCTTGAGTGTCACCTTATTGCTATTATGTTTCATCACCTTGTGATTCATTATATTATTCGTGATATTGTTTTAACTAATGTAAAGTATTTTGAGTTGCGTTCTACCAATATTGTTTGAAGCTATGAATGATAAGCGTTTAAAATATGACTCCGATATATGTACTTGCTAAAATTATGAATCATGCTTGTCAAGTTATTGTCGTTAATGATTCATAACCAAGTTCTTTGCTCAATTTTAATGCATGTAAAGATCCTCAAGAGATACTAAATCATTCTACCAGATGGAATATTCAGCCATAAAAAACAAAGTTTCGATGCAACTAACATCATCGGGCTTGAAACACTACAAAATATTCGTTAGCACAGAGATCAAAATACAAAGAATGACATTTCATCTCTGTGACTTTAATTCTTTTGCATTTTTTCAGCCTGATGATACTCAGGCACTGTACACTGTAGTGTTAAATCGAAACGTTGTTTTTTATAGCAAAATATATCTTCAGCTCAAAACCTTACTTTTTATGAACTTCAATTCTTTTTCGTGTTGCTCTAACTGATCTAAGTATTTCTATAGGCATCTAATTTGTAAGGGAGGAGAAATTAGAGAGGAAACAAATTCGTTTAAAACGCATTAAAATGTAATGTTAAGTGCTTGAATCAGGTGTTATTACGATCATGCAATTACTTGAAAATTTGACGGTGTATTTTCCCGACAATTGTCAACCTTTTGAATTGGTGAATCCAGTTGCTGTTATTGGGCGTTAGCTGCATCAATGGCTCCCCTAGTAAGGGTTTAAAAACGAAAACTTTTACTTCTCTCTGTTTTTACCTTGCTTCTGCGTAGATTTACGAGTTTCATCCATACATAACATTACGGGAACAGAAGCTTCTAATTTCGCATCTGTTTATATTTTTCCTTTCGTTGAATTTTGAATGAATAGTTGTCTCTCCTGCCCTCTTTTGGCCGTCACACGACGTGTCTCTGGAGTACAGTTGGCTATTTACGACACGCGCTGTGAGGAGCTGTAAAATGAGGGAACTGCCCTCTTCTGGGACCCCGATAGCATCTTCTGCAGTCTCTTGCTAAATTATGAAAAAAGACAAATGGATCCAGGAATGAGATCGAGTCGAGGATCTCTCTTATGATTGCCGACATGGCATACTTCATGCATGACAATGGAGCTCAAGTGGAGTACTTGGACAAACTTGCTTCCAACTGTCCAGGGACTTTGCCACTCTCTCAACAGTTTTTCTTTTACTCAGGACGAGTCCTCGCTCGAATATTGTTGTATTTTGAAGTACCGATCATATTGGAGAAGCATTCAGTATTGAGCATCGTGGGTAGGATCTAATCTAGTTATTACTGTCTAATGGAGAATAATACTGTTCTTTTTTCCTTATTTTATTAAGGGGTGTCACATAATTTATATTAGATTAGGAAAGCACAAAACTTTTTAGCTTTAGGTTTTGAGGAAAGTTAACGTCCGTTTTCTTGTCTTTCACATTTCATTCTACATCTTAAATCTAATTTTTTGCCTTGTGATCACATAATTTCTTTAACGCGAAAAGAAGTTTAATTGTTGCTGTCGTTTCTCTGCTACTTTGTATTGAAACAAAAAAGCCTTTACTTGTTTAATATTCATATTCAAGAAAGTAATTTGAAGTTGTTTTCTTCAATTTCGTGAAAAAGCAGCGATTATTATATCATTTTATACTTCAGTGGCTTAACAAAAAGAATATTATTTTGAACAAATTTTATGTTGATACCTCTGGGGAACATTTCCTTGCTGTTGCCTGGAAGCATTTTCCGAAACGAATTTTCGTGTAGTCTGCGATTGCAGAGATTTTTCTCACGGCCGTTCTTGTCTCTCATATACTGGCCTGCAGTGTTCTTCTGGGTCTGCGAGCTTTAATTGAATTTTCGGCTCTCCAAAAAACTGAACGCTGCTACTGGACACCTCCTCTGACCCGTCTTGTTTTTTATTTTTCTCGCATTCGCTGCCAGAATTAGTCGTTGCTCTTATTTTTTTCTCTGAAAGAGATAAAACCGATTAATGCTCTTTTTCATCACGGCGAAGACATGATTCAATTTTGCGTAATGTATCTTATTCGTGATACTGTTTTGTTCACGTGGTGTTCATCAATATGATGAGGCTTAAATTTTGTTTAGTTCGTCACCGTAATTCATTTCTGTATTCTGTTCAAATTATTTAAATTTCCTCACTGGCGTGGACTCCCATGAAATAGAAAGTGAACTCTTAAAATTTGTCGTTGCCTACGCTTAGAGCTACTTAGTGCTCTTCAGAAATTCCTTAATTATCTATACACAACTGTGAATATGTGGTATTGATTTGGCCTAGTAGTTACTGAGGCTTTTTTGTTATTGTATTATCTTCTTTGATTCCATTGACGTGGCCTACGTATCGTGCTGTTGGCGTCCCAGCGGATTGTGTTCGATACCAATTCATACGGCTAGATGTTCTGACTCTTATGATATTAGCTTTTACTTCTGGCTAATTTTCGAGATATCGACGATAGCAGTACTTTATTTAACCTCGTAAAATCATTTTTACGAGTACATATAACACTCGTTTGCGTCGTTTTCTTGTCTATGCTTGCCTCTTGTCAAGTAATTTCGTTTTGAAATTACATGAGTTTATTTTCTAATAATGCGTCTTAGGTCGTGTAGCATAATAAGAAGCCATGTTTTACTGAATTTTGAGTTCTCCACCGTTACCAGTAAAGAGTCTGTGCTTTAGAGTTCGATCCTCATCCCAACATGTTAGATGATTTTCATATACCGAAGACGGTCACTCATTAAGTCATCAAGGTGGAGTGCCCTAAATACCATCTGCTTATTCTCGTATTACCTACTTCTTTCCCTTGATATTAAACGCGGATGAGACGATGAAGTTTAATTTGGCCGCTCAAAGCACGTTATGTTTCACCTCGAGCGTTGACGAGTGCCATAAAGGTCGCTCCTAGTACTGGGAGCGACGCTCTTAGTACAATAAAGCAGGACTCGAATTCCTCACATCCAATGTCAAACGCCCCTGGGGATCTCAATTGAAAGCCCCCGTCTCCCTCCAATTACAGAGGACGACTGAAAGGCTTTTGAGTTATTGCTAATACGCGTCTTGGCCTGAGGCAGCTTTCACCGTTGTTTGTCTGCAGCGGCAAGGCTTTGATGTGCGTTATTATTCGAGTGGCACATTATTCACTCGCCGTCTTTAATTTGCAAGATTTCGACCCTGAAAATTGAATTGCTCGCCGACTGATTTTTGTATTGTGCCCTGTAGTTTGCTCATTTTCGTTGTTAGGAATTGTTCAACTTGAACATTTGTTGATTACTAGCTGCACTGCTTGTGTTGAATGGCCGTATTCAACGATAAGGAATTTCGTTTTTTGAGATTTAATCCGTTTTTAATTGTTTCGTGTGTTGCTAGAAACGTACTCAAATAATTGTAGAATTGTGCCCGTTGGATTCTCATGGTATAGTTAGTCGTTGAGTTATTGGCAATGGTCAATTTTTGTTTGTTTCTAATTCAAGTGTTTATTACTGTTAAATTGTACCGTTTTGTATTTTGATTAGTTAACAAATAATAATAATTTTAATAGCATTGCCTGAGAAGTTTTGTGAACTGAAAATAATCTAGGAAGCATCCTGTTCAATTGTTCATATTCGCTGGTCACTGTTGTTTCTGTTACCTTTTTTTAATATTTTGCAATGGAAGTGTAATAACAGAAAGTAAGCGCCCACGAGCGTATTTTATGGTTAACTACAAACACTGAAATGTAAATTCATGTTCAATGGCACACAGACACACAATAAATGTATCCATACTGCCAATATATGTAGAGCTCAATAAAGATGCCACGATACAACCATCGAGGACCAGTTAGGCAGTAAAATAATAAAACAAATTGGTAAATTTCATTCAATAAATTGGGTGCAATTTCCAGTGCAAAGAACCGCTGCAAATGTGAATTGTGGCAAATTGCATGGACGTTCATGTGTTCTAAAATGCATACCTATTTAATGATTAGTATGCTCATCTGACTATATTTAGTATTTCGATTTTTCATCCAAATATGGTCCAATTTGATTAGTATAAATAATTGTCAGGGTTACAAACTTCACTTGATGTATTCATAAGCACCAGCGATTAATTTTAAGTAAATGAAACTCAGGTACTCAATGAGTTTTTTAAATTATGAGATCTCGTGGATATTCTGAGGCTTTGTTAAAAATTATTCTTTTGTCTGTCCGTGACCTGAAAATATGTACGTTTGCAACGAAAAGTTTTTTTTCTCGGTTGAACTTTCAACTGTCGAGAATGTCAGGTACAATTTTGTTGCTAACCTTTTCTCCTCTGAATTATTCATTTATTTTTTGAAAAAAATGGTGTTCCAAGTTGACATTTCTAATGTAATTTCTATTCTTGCAAGTTAAAGGATCATCATTTTTGGATACTTTTGATTCCATATCTTAAAATGAGTAAAAATTATTTTCTATGCCAACCGAATTTCTTTGTCTTAAAAATCAAATAATTGAAAATACGATTATTCTTTCTCCTTATGCTAACGAAGTCACACAAACCTATTTTCGTCAACATCGCTATATGAACTCAACGAATAATCGCTCAATGCAACATTTGATTCTACTTAATTTTCCCGTGTTGAAACTATAGAGTGAAGGTTTAACAGTGTCTCAAAAATATCTTCTGTGACCTTTTCTGTGCATGAAAGACCCTGACGATGGAAGCGAGATCTTGAATGTTCTTTCCAATGCCTTCATGAATTCTGTTTCTGGTCAGCCTTATATACTAAGGCTGTGCCTAGGAACTTGTTGAAAAATTGTGCATTTACTGAATCTCTGAAGGTATCTCCTACACCAGCTCAGTCGTAAATTATGAGTCAATAGACACATTTATGTCAGGATGGCATTAAAAACAAACTCTGAGGTTTTTTGTTGGTTTTATATCTTAAAATAATTATTTTATTATTTAAACAAAATACTACACTCAAACTAATTAAGATGCGGAACGCAACTTTTTCATTCATATATTTCTTCAACAACAAAACTATGAAAGCATAGAAAACTGCAAACGACATAAAAATATATTAACTTTCATTCAGAAGTTTGCTAATACACAAAATAAAGGAGAAACTATTCGACCTATACAACGTTGCAAGCATGTAAACTAACTAGCTGCTAAATTGAGACTCCTTCCTTTCATAGCAGAGGTACGGAAATTAGGATTCCTTTCCTGACTTTGGATGCCTGTGAATTTTTACAAGCTTTTTATTTTGTTTGCCTCCACTTTATTTTGCGTACGATGTTTACTGCTCGCTGTTTTAGCCAATTATAACTAAAAATGCTTTACATTCCTATCAAATTTATAAACAACTAAAAGAAGAGCGTGTCATAACAATGAAAGGGGTGTACACTTTCCTGTGATGAGATAATAATTCAATATTTCTTTTAAGTTTTTATGCTGGCGCTAGGTACTACATACTTTAAAGTGCATTGCTATCTAAGGTTTAAACATACATGTGAATAATAAATGTATGCAAAGGTTAGAATAGAACCTAATAAAATTCCAAACAATGCACAAAACTTACCAATAAATACAAAAAAGGGAAAAACAGCTATGTTAATTAAAAAAAGACGCGAGGAGTGCGTTGATAGGAACTTGTGTGTTGGGTAAAGAAAAAGGTGTTTTTAACACTGATTTTCGTATGAACATTTTCATATTCATATTCACACATCTATGTAAAGTATTTTTATACATATATATATATGTATGTATATATTTATTTTAAAATTTAAGAATTCATAGACAACCTGCCGCCCAGCATCACCAGCTGCGCGAGTCTCCGATGTAGTGACCGCTTGTTCAACTCCTTTTCTTTACGTCGACATCGACACCGTCGAGTTTTTCTTCTTCTTCCTCAATTTACTCTGTTTTTGTCGTTGTGCAATCACTTCTGAAATTCTGTCAGTTGCTGGCGGTGACTGCTTGCCATGTGAAATTTAAAATATTGAAAAGCGGGAGCTTTTTGTCCAGTTCTTGGTCAACAATGCAAGTAAACGTCCAGAATATTTCTGGCGCTATTTTTTTCACCTGAGTAACTTGTGTTTGTGTGCATATTTTTTCATTGTTAAATGATTTAATTTATTTCTTGTCTCAAGGCTTCTTTTACGCCTAGAAACTATGTCAGTTTCTTGGAGGTAATTAGTTTTTCTGTTGTTAATGCACTAACAGTTCTTCAGTGCATGTTGAAATTGAAAAATGGCCTGGTGGCCTTTAATTTTAATTATTTGTTATCTGATTAACAAAATGCCAGAAACGGCAAAATAGTTTTTTTCTGTTTCCAATCTTCTAACGTTTTTTATTTTGTTTAATATTTGTAAATTTTCGCCCAAGCTGGGAATCGTTCATGAAAATTCTTTTGTTTTTCTTCTTTTCATGTTTAATACTTTTATGAGTGAACGATTGTTGGCCTCACATTGACTCGTAAGTGTACTGAAACTTTGAGATATTTAGAAGACTTCACGCTCTTCAGTGGGATATACACAATTTCATTCTTCCCCATTTTTTAAAAAAATGGAGGAGGGGAAGGAATGTACTAATATCTGGTCTTCGGTAGTAAAGTTTAAAGAATTAATTACTCAGAGATGTCCCTAGTTGTCTCAGCAAATTCAACAACTCTTGTGCTCGGCAGGTCTTCATAACGCTCAGCATTTTTGGTTCCCCTCCTTTTATATCTGGTAAAAGTATTTGTAATACAGGGTGTCCATAAAGTTTCTTATAAAAGTCTCTCTTAAAGTCTAAACAGCACCTCTTTCATAAACAGAATCACTGAAACACACAATTGCAAAATGTGGTTAAAAACTTTAGTAAACACTGAATACGATAAAACAAATCTGAATAAAATATCTTACCAATTGCTTTTGTAATATTTTTTTAAAATTGTAAATAGACCTTATAGTCACCTTGTATATCTATTATATATAGACCTATTTCCGAGTATCTTTGTTCTTACTTGTCACTCAGTTCGCCTTTCCTGTTTTTGATGTGTCGATGCTAGCGTACGGGCTGAGGTGAGTGGGTGCTTGTTGTGTTAGAAATACGACATTTTGCGCCATTGTTGTCAATTAAATTATATTTTCTGATTTTAAATGCAATGCTCATCTTAATCATGTGTAAATACTTGCAGTTAAACTATAAATACAACAACGTAAAATAATAAAATTTAATCTGTTCTGGTAGGGTGTCAAAGTATTTACATTTTAAAACTCCCCAGGAAGATTTGCTTTGAAATGAGTGTTGATTTAGAGCCCATTGATCTTTGAAGGGAAAGGCTCGTCTTTGCGCAGCACACCGGTGTGAAAATGGCTGTGACCATTTCATTGGATTTCATTAGTTCTTTTCGGGTCTCATTGAAGTTTAATTAGTCGACTCTGAGCAAGTTTGAAGTGGCCGGTGCGACCCAATCAAGGACTCGAAACAAATACGGAACTCCTAAAGTAAATCCGACCCAAGACCCTCTTGTGTCGGGTCTGATTTGGACTTGTTCTTCCTGCGCTTTCCTCTTGCGTTCGCTGATGCCTCAGCTGAATTGACGGAAAGCTCGTAACTGCTGCGGGCTGCTGGGCTGTGGTCGACTAGTGGTGGTGGTGGTGGTGGTGGTGGTGGTGCTGCTGCTCTCACTACTACTCGCTTTAACCCTTTCGCTACCGAATATTTTTTATAGAAATGCAGTTTTTCTTGTTCTGAAGCTCATTTTATTTCTGTAAAATATCTGAAATTTCTTTTTAAATGTCAATTTCTTGCATAAGATTCTAGGCCTAGAAATATTTTGAAATTAATTATCCCATTGGTATTTTACAGTGGGACATATTTTGCCAACTGTCTGTGGAGCTTTCTGTGGGGCATGTTATCCCGACGGTAGCGAAGGAGTAAACCCATTAATGCCGACTGGCAAGTCAAATTGCCGCATTAAAAAGTTATAGAATATCAATACTGTGAAGGTTATTGCTTATTATTAGAAATGAAATGTAACTGCAACGAGGTAATACCAAACCTGCTCTGAACAAGTTAGAACATCCTGTTATATTTCTTGCGATATTGCAATGAAATTGACTTTTTTGACGTAGCAAGTTAACTTGCAAGTCTGTATTAATGGATTAAGTAACAGTATAAATTTACACGTCAAACATCAAAGCTGTTTCTCGGTGTGTTTTACTAGCCGCTGTTGTTTTTGAGAATACTTGGTAAATCACTCAAAAAGCAAATAAGTTTTGTGAATTGTGTTCGGCTATGGCTAGTATACCCCAAATTTTTATTGAAGCGTATTACAAAACTTTATCTCTCTACATTAAGTAGACTTAGTGTTTTCTTGAAACGATCGTCTTTCTTTTGCCAAGTTCAATGTATGCACATAGTGAAGTCTGACGGAATGTACTCGATGTAGAAGGGCCAAGTATTCAAATTTATATACTCGTCAATATGTCCCTTATGTGACAATATGTCCATTATGTCCCTAAGTATATAGTAGTATGTATCGTTAACGTGGCATTTTATAACCCTAATGCTACCTGGTTGTATCCGTAATGTAATCTGGCAGAAGTTGTTTGGAAGTGCTGTGGAATTATGTATTTGTATCTCGAATACCAAGGAGTTTGATTCACGTGTGCAATAACAAACAAAATATTTACCTTATGCATGCAATTGGTATTGTAAATGATTAGAAGTAATAGTAAATTCTTAATTTACTTTATTGTTTAGAACTCACTGTATTGATAAAGGCCTTTCTGAGTCCTTATAATGCATTGATAATCTGATGATACATAGCAGCTACTTTTTACAATACGAATCTATTTCTATGCCATTTAAAATGTTTTTATAAAGTTTCCTACTAGCCTAAAGAAATTATTCTCTAACTTGGGTTCTTTTCCACAAAAATATAATTTCGAATAACATTAACGTGTGATTTGTGTCTGTAACTCCTCTTTGTCTCCTTGCAGAGCGCCCTCGGTACCGCACTACCTTCGCTTGTGAAGGGTCAACACTGAACATGGACTGCGAGCCGGGGCATGTGATCAACCTCATACGGGCGAACTATGGCCGCTTCTCCATTACCATTTGCAACGAACACGGCAACACAGAATGGTCCGTCAACTGCATGAGCCGGCGCTCACACAGAGTGCTGCACGACAAGTGAGTGATTGTTCTGTTGCTTAGTGTAGCGTATGGTACAATGCAGGAGCCAGCGGTTGCACTGGGTGCTGCATGACATGGTAGTTGATGAATTACGTAAGTTCGCAGTGACGCGAGACTTTTCTGTCATAATGACTAATAGAGCTGCAAGCCAAAAAGCTTGTGTAAAGTATCCATAGTTGAAATAAAAATTTTGTCCTCGTACTCGATGCAGTTTCATTTGTTTGATGATTTATATTATACCCACTTTTTCTCGTTGGATCGCTATTGATTGCGTTGGGTGTCGATGCAAGTGTCGTCAGTCATCAAGTTAATATGGTCTGGAAATACGAGTTAAATATTCACGTATAAATTTACGCAAAGTACAATCTTTTATGCATTTAAGAACTTTCGCAGATTTGTTAAATATCCCAGTATTATTTTAGGCTTGTTTACCGCTGGAAGTATTCATTGTGCAATGTCCGTTCCTCGTTTTGACCTTCATAAAATGCTTCAACTGCACCATGGGATTTTGTAATCGCTTGAAAACATCGTCCGAGTATAGTATTAAATCTGGGAGTACCTTCATGTGGTCATATCGGCAGTCACACGGATAATTGCGAAGCTGTGGACGGTCTGTCTCCAGATGAGCGGCTGGTGCTTCACTATTGATTCATTACGCGGACAAATTTTTCTAACTCAGAAATACATGTCACTTTCAATTTTCTGGTCATCAAATTCGTTTTTTTTAAAGAAAACGTGATTGTGGTCTGAATCTTTATTTAGAAACGCAGCAAAATTGATGGCGAAATGGAGTGAATATCGTTACCATTTATTCTGAACAGATGAAACTTTTATTGCGTGTGTAGGCAGGCTTTGCATTTCATGTTTCGAGTCAAAATTGGAACCAAGGAAAGCTCTTGTTTACTTTTTGTTGGGGTAAGCTTTGCTTCTTGTGCACATTTCAGTCGGATACTCGGGTTTGATGAATAATTTACATAAGTTATAATTTCACATTCTGCGTACTAGCGTTTTTTTAATGCTTTATTCGTTAGTAAATAAAAAGTTAGCTTCATGAAAATGTTATTGGAGCGAAAATTTTACCTAGACACATTTGCATTTATGTGGAATACACTGCGTCTAAGTTAACGAAGAAAGTGGCGGCTTTCGGAAAGTGAATCTGCGCCGCACTCGCTCGGATAGAATGCGTGGAATCCATTAGCCGCAGGCCTGAGGCTTTGTTTTGCAGAAGGCGGTTGCGACGTTCACGTGCATCATCTCTTAGGCTTATATCATCCGTCTTACCGGCGGAAAGACGAATAACCCGCTTCCTTCATTAATATTTCACAGAGCCTGGCATCACAACCTCCTGCTTCATATTCCTGATCTCCATTCCCGCTTGCGCGACTACCTGCACCGCAGGCGGTAATTTTGGTCGGAAGGAATAAACGCGCTCTTCGTGTCTGATTTTAGACGTCGAGGTTGCTTCAATAACATGAATTTCTGAGTTTGATATCACGCGAAGTGGTTTAATGTATTACTCTCGAAATTCCACTTTTTTATATTAAATTATTTTAGTGTTTGTTAGCTATTGAAAAAATGCTGAATAGTGAGAACTATGTTTACAACATTTTTTACATGAAAGAAACCTTAAATTTGGAGAGCAATTTCAAATTAATTGTTTTGTGCTCATGCGAAAATCTTGCATTGCGTTACAGTGCACACCAATCAATGTAGACTAAAAAGACTTCCAGTCTTCAACCATGCATAACATGTTGCTTTGTTATACTAATTTGTTCCTATTGGTAGCTTTAGGTGCAGGATTTCCTTAGTTTAATGTGATAGATGGTAGCATTAAAGGCACTCAATGTGCCGATGGTTACTTGGCAAAGATCGATGCAATAGTTCCTATTGGTCAAGGCTCGGCAGCGTATCTGGAGTGATCCTGCGAACTGCTTTAGTGATCAAATTTTTCAGCTCGTCCAGGGTTGCAGGTAGCAGTGGTAGGTAAACTGAATCCCCGAAGAAAAAAGACACAATTCGTTCCAGTGACCGCGTGGGTCACGTGCAGAACACCTGATCGTCTCGTTTAGCTCGACAAATCTATCTGTTCGGCAGCTATTCATTAAAGGAACCTTGACATCGAGATGCTAGTGCGTCGGATCTCTATCTCGATGGTGAAGGAAGTCATCACCCTCAGCAGCTAGTTGAACAAACATGCATTTGGTCCACATCTGCGAGTAACTTTGATCAGTAACAGTTCCTTCTTCAAAGACGAATGGGCCAGACACAGTCCGCTCACGGGCTGCGTAAAACACAGTAACTTTTGGAGAGGCATCCTCTTCTACTAAAATTGTTGTTCCGTTTCCAAATGGACTTGGGTGTAGGTAGAAGCGTACGATACTTGAGTCTGAAAACATTTTTCACAGTCGCAACACTGTTGTAAATTTTAGAACACACCAGCTGCATTGCCATAGGGTGGCGGCCATCATAGATTTCCGTGCACTATTGTGATTTTCAAGTCAAACATGCAGTGTAATTACGTGAAAAACTTGAATAACTGTTGGTTGCGAATCATTTCGCAATATGTTTCTCAATATATTTGAATTAGTCTAAGTATCATAGCATCATAAGTGCCGACCCTGAAAATGTATTATATGTACACAAGTTCTCGGGAATGTATGCTTTTATATTACCTCCTTGAGAGTATAATTGTCAAAATGAGCCTGAAACTCTAAACTGTGACTGTATGAACTGACTCATTTTGCTGCTCCACAATCCCTACCATTTTAATACTTTGACCATTTTCACTCGTGTTCTTAAGATTTTATCATCTTGGTAGTAGTATGTAGTTAAGGTCAAAATGACCTTATACGATTTTGGTTTTTAAATTTAAAGTTTTTAACATCGCCTGTTAAAAGCTAATGGTCTATTTGCCCCCTACAGTCTTTCAATTTATGCTGCTGAACAATTTCTTGATGTGCGCGTTTTCGAAGGATTGGAAAGGGGCAGCCTCCATTTAGAGCGCTCTGGCACACGCGCCTTCAAAGCCCTTCAAATCCCTGTACATTTGTTGGCATTAAAACAGGGAGCGAGCAAATCTTCCCGCTAGAGCAGGTCCTGTTGCCGGCTTTTTCGGGCTTCTGACACACCGCGCCTGACAAGCCATTACAAATTTTAATTGTGGTCCTTAGCTCGAAAATGGGAGTCCAGCGCCTCTGAACTTTGATGTTCGTTTCCATGTTTTTGTTCGAGAGTTCCATTCGTATTTATTTTTAAGCTATGAAATCTAACGGTGTGATTGCGCTAATGAGTTTTGTATTGAGGGAAATTGCTTCGAATTTTTCACCCAGTTACTGCGTGTTAAGGTTCAATATCTCAAGATACGATTTTTAATCCCAGGTGCCTGTCAATGTTTTTCTTTGAAAGAAATGTTAGGGATTTGCAAAATTCGTTCCATAGCGCCGGTATTTAATTTTGTGTGATGTTTAAGTTCACAAAATGGAGCTATACAATACATATATTCAGTTGCAGCCTTCCAGGAAGATATGCTAAAGAGGATTGTCTTTATCAAATCTTGAGAACTTGGCGCTGCGCTGGGGCCGGTAGGATTCCTTAGCTCTCAAGGATGTATGCTTGCCGAAAGGATGTTCGTTTGTGTGTATCGGGGAATTAGTGCTCTTCATTGATATTCATAGCTAATCACTGCAAAATCAACTACTTTTATGGAATAGTTCCTTAGTTACGTAAGTGTTAACTTCTCTTTCCGTCTTGTAGAAGAAGAAAGAGAAGTCTGTCTACACCTTTTACAGGAGCGTCTGCTATATTTCGTCTGTGTGCTTCATTATTCATTTTTCATTTCAGTGACGTGCTCACTGCTGCTGTAAACACACTCTTCAACTCGATAAGGTTGTTAAACTCCTTTAAATGTTATATCTTCGTGAGGTTTTTGTTTGATGCAAGCCAAGCTAATTCACTTAATGTAGCTCAAGCCGTAAACGCATCAAGTCAAATTGATTTTTATTGCACAAGTTGAACTAGCAAGTCACTGTCATATTCGAAGTTTGTGATACAATATTTCTACTCTGCGTGGAGAGATTAAAACGGAAGCTTGCTCGTTTGATGCTCGTAATGTGCGGAGTTGAGGGTGGTGCCGTGATGCAGCTCTACTTGTTTGATCGATGAAGTGGTATAAAGTCGAGGCGCCAAATTCGTCGAATGTAACAGTTTTACTGCAAGGAATGTCTTGTGCTTGATAACTTTAAATCCGCAAGTGTATATTATCGAACAATTTCTTACGACTCGTTTCAGTTTAATGTTCTGTGAATCACTTTATTTTTGCGTTAAATTTTAACAAGTAGTAAATTGCGTCTAAAACTAAAATCGTATAGCTGTATATGAGTATAATTTGTTTTAAATATTTTGGCAATTTGATGGTAGCATCAAAAGCACGTCTTTCAATTCTCCAGCACAAGCATATTATAATCTCGGAATACGTATGACGTAAATTCTTTCAAGTTTATCACGCGAATAATAATTTGTGAGAATGTGCTTCTCTACTTTCCTTAGAAAAGTAGGTGATTGAATTCTGAGGTAAAATGTTTTAAATTTGTACTTCAGTCTCCGAATATAACAACGATTTTCCGGTTCAACTCGTGAAATAAAAACTTAGCTGATTTACATGTATTTAAGACTTACTTACATAGCTGTATTAAGTAAATTAGCTGAGCTTGCATCAAATATAGTTCATTTTATTCACTGACTGCCTGTGATAGGTATGAGTTTCTTCATTTCGGGGTGCAATCATGATGTGGTGTTATTACAATCATTTTCTTCACTATCAGTTATTTTTCTTTCAGTTGACACAATTCCGATTACATAGTTCACACGTGTCGTCAATGAACATTCCATATGTCAAGGAAAATGTATGCATGTACCTAATTTTTTTAGGACGCCACAATATGGTGTTTCACGTGTAAGTCCAATTCCAAATTTTCGGTCTTGTTGAAATAATCTTCGTGATTTCGGTCTAGAAAGTGAAAATGAGAACTCTCAATTCTTCATAACTAATGCTGTCCTGTGTTTACTTTGTACTAGAAGTTATTAAAAATTACTGTTTTTTTTATCAATTTTCACTCTGCACATGAGTCGCATGTTCCACCGAGTTTTCAACACATTAAAGTCGATACTGTAGCATATGGATTGAAATTTTTTGATTATGAGTTCAACTTGAATTCAAAAGGAAAAAATCTTCCAGGCACATAAAGAAATCCGCGCTCCTCTAAGTTATGTAGTATTCCTTAACATTTCCTGTAGTGTCTATTCTCGGCAGTATATCGTAAGGAATATGCGTTCCTTACATCCTTAGTTTCTCGTATCAACATTGTAGCGTATTTGCGTACACATCAGTTGTTAGCATGCCGTATCTTGCCTCAGTCATTTTGTCTCTCAGTCGCAGTGATATGTTGTGCACTGGAAATTTGCCTCAGAAAGCTTACGAAACCATATTTGTTTTCATTTTTTGCTTTTCAATATGTTCCTACTGCTAATTTTAAGTCACTGTGAACGACAGTAATTTCAAAATTTGCGAACAGGGACTGAATTATGGAAGTAACTTGGTATGCGTTGTTGGTATTATTTTTACATATTGCAGACATTCACGGAAATATTGGTTTATATCTATTTGATTATTTTCATATATCAGGTTGATTACCGTTGAACTTTAGCATAATTAACTTATTTTCATTGTGTCTGCGGAGATGCACATGTGTGTTCACGCATTCACGATGTTCTGTGAGTCGCAGAAGTTGCACCAGCCTCATCGCTACTTTTAGTGTTATTTGCTCTGCCTCGCCACTCGTCTTGTCGCCGCTCTCTGGGAACGTCAGCTCTTTTTATTGGGACCTCTAAAGCTTTGTTTGTGCGACCAGAGCCACTTCGAAATGATATTTTTATTAACTTTTGTTTTTCTAACGTGGTTAAAATAGAAAGAAAAAATAGTTTTATACGCATTCTTACTTCTTAAATGAAGCTGGGTTGTGAAATGTGTATCCAATCTTTATGCAATAATTTAAAAGGTCAATCATGAATGTAATCTTTAATCAACGCAAAATAAACCATTATTAAATGACAGCTTCCAAGCATATAATTTGAAACAGTTTCGCAACCGGAGATGTTATGGTCATCACATTTTAGTACAGCTCCATATGCGTAGCAGAACGGTCATAAATGTGCAAGGAATAGTTCAGCAAAGAGCAGTTTGCTACGGGCCAGCTCATTATTCAATGCTTCGAATTCAGCTCAGTGTTTAGTCCGCGTGTTCTTCTTCCGGCAAGCCCCTGCCCGTGTTACTTCCTTATCTTGCTGTCGTGTTAGAGGGAAGCCGACCCGGTATCACTTGCCAGGGCTGGCTTTGTTCTAGTCCCTTGGCCGACCATTCTTAGGCTGATTGTCGCTGTAGAAAGCCTGTAATACTGTGGCTGCGGCTTAAAAATGCCTCTTGTAAAGTCAAATTGGCCTCTGCGGCTTCTAGTTCTGCGCCTCCAAAGCGAATTGCATTTAAACTCGGCCAGTTTTTCTTCTTTATTTTTATACCCGTCTCCGTTTGACTTTCATGATGCTGTCTTGTTGCGGCTCCATTCCGATGCGTGTGCGTGCGATTGAATTTTTCTGCTTTTCAATGTTAATAAATATATATTTTGGTTGTCTATGCCTACGTTTCTTAAACAATATTTAGGCAAAAAGTTTTTCTTGTTTTAATGGCTCATTAATCTATTATCTATACTATAATGAGAGCTGCGTCCGTCTCCGTGTGTCACACTCATCTAATCGATAGCTTTGATAGCAACAAGGATAAAGCTTAAGAAATACGAAAAATTATTCTATTGCATTATTTTCTGTGGCAATTCAATGCCCTTTCACTTGCATAATGGTATCCAGAATACACAATAGGTTTATTTTTACAAATAGAAATTTTCTTTGGACCTTTTTCTGTTCAAATTCATGATGCTTTGATATTTTTAATTGATAATACGAAAAGAAATGTTTTAAATCAGTTTGACTAGTAACCTGACTACCACTTAGTATAAAGCCAATTATTTTTGAAATTAAGTTATTGTTTTCGGAATTAGGATTTTCTTGAAAATATGTAGTTTTAAAAAAGGTACCTTACTTAAGGGCCACCCTGTATAATAGACGCTCTTACGGATTTAGATAACCGGAAAATTCGTAGGCTATACATGTATTGTAAGCATTGTATGTATTGTGGATACCAAAGGCACATACATCAACGGGTAAACTCTTTCGCAAAGCCCGCGTCCACTGGCAAATTAAAATGAAAAATTGAGTAAAAACCGTGATTTTTCACGTGTGGATCTAGTCTTGATAAATTTCTAGTTTTTGATAGTTTTAATGGAGCTACTGAGTCATCTTGACTCATGCAGACACTCACACTCAGACTGCAACAATTCGTTTACTCAGAACTAAAATTATTTGCTTAATTGACCACAGTTTTTTTCTGCTGATTCTTGCGTCATCTATGTAGACGCAAAATGGCAACGTCATAAAGTGAAAATCAGTTTTGATCTTGAAAATGGGCTGCTGTGTTTGCATTGAATAAGTATCAACTTCTATCAACTCGAATTAGTTGCGATATCAGAAAAACTGCTGTACGAGATGCAAAGTTTTCAACGTAAAGGTCATTATTACATTGTATTTTAGCCAGCAACTATCAGGGCAAGAAGGAGGAAACACGCTTTGAGGATGTGGTGTTTCTGGAATAGTAAGATCTGTGACGCATATGTCGGGTTATAGAATGGATGAAAGATGCCATTTTATGGTGGAGTAATACACCGATGAGAATGTGTTCTTGTTTCCTTTATATTTACTAGATCTACACGTGAAAAATCACGGTTTTAACTAAATTTTTGAACATTCGAACAATAGTTTAAAAGTACGTGAACAACACTGATTCTGAGCTTAACAAATTTCAAAAATAGGCAAGCACAGAAAACAGCGTTCAGCTCTAGTTGTGATTAGTCACAAGCTAATTTAGTTTAAATCCATCAGTAATTTAGGGGTCAAAATTGAGTGTGCAGTACGATTGAGTTCGATGTAAGCAATCGATGAGGTGGAAGTTCCTTTCTCCAAGGCATATTAGTAGAACATGAAACTGAAATTTATGCACATTGTCCGTGTTTTCAGGTGTTCGTCACAGTTACGCGACACACTTGTGTGTTGCGACACGGCGGTTGAGAATCGCTACCCTAATTGATGGCGCTTTCCATTATTCCTTTAATTACAACATGTTATTTCATTTCAAATTCTGCTGATGATACTTGGATTTGAAACTTCATTCAAGATACTTCTTGTGTCTCGTATACCTTGTATCTTGGATCAGAACTTCGACTAAATCGTATCTCTACGTGGTGTTCAAATTAGCGAGTCTTTTTCTTCAGTATTGGCTGAACACGAGCGGGTCACAACGGGCACGCCGCTAGCATCCTCGTTTCAGTTTCTGAGTGCGCCTTTCAATGGCTGTCGCGTTGAACAAAAGAACTAGTCTTAAATGGCGTCAATATTGTGCGGCCGGACACCATTAGATCGTTGTTCATGGCTGCCGTAATAGGATTTTAATGAGGCTCTCACAACTGGGATTTTAAGGCACACTTCAAATGAACGTCCATTGTACACGAACACGTACGTTGTCAGTTGCCCGCCTCCAGCTTGCCACGGCAAATGCATCTGCGAGCCCGCCATGCAGGCTCGGCTCTCCTGGATTATCATCACTTGAAGTACGCGAGGAAATTATACGAACAAAGTGTTGCGTATGAACCTAAACTTACTGCAATATGTACACTGTATGGGAGTAAGCTTTGTGAACATTTTTATGTACGGGGAAAATTTACAGCAAGAAGTATAGTGTCTGAATAAAGTTAGGGACAGGGAACACCGTGTACGGGGTAAACTTACTGCAAGAAATACGTTTTATGGGAATGTAATTTTGGGAAAAATAACGTGTATTGACAATCGACAGAAAATATGATGAAAACTTTAAATCGCGTGAAGCTTTGCAGCTGACATTTAAGCCGACGAAACCGATATTAGCCGACAATAATCATTAATTAAGCTCGTTAGAAGAAAGAAATTACGCCTATTTAGTTTGAAAAATGTGGATTGTGAGTATTGAATTATCCGATTCATTACCACTTTCAACCTGGTGCAGAAATGCACAGCCGTTTGCCAGCGTTCCTCTCGTCCATTAGACGCAATGTAAGTTTTGACAGATTCATCTTCACACAAGGGGGATGTATTTTAATATACGTACGAAAGTAATGTATGAATTTCATTGGCCCTAATAATAATGGGAATATACGTTGAAGGCGATTGAGTTTGGTGCGTCTTGGGAATTTTCAATTCTGGTTAGAAATCCACTGAGGGTTTGGGGGAAGTACCTGTTGCTAACAGCCTGCCTTCTAGACTTAGTGCACTTCGTATGACCATCGTAGGAGTTGTACAAAATCTGGTCCTAATAATATAAATGTTACGTTCGTTTTCATCCTTTATTCTTTCTTGTAAGGAGCTTGAACCACTGTACTTCTCATACGTGAACTCCTGTATCTCCGATATTTCGTCAAGACAATAACTCACTTTTTGTTTACACGGTGATTTTGAAAGTAAAGTTTAGTATTATAAATAAGTACACTGACTTGCGAAAGGGCGGAGAAGTTTCGAGAACATGCCACGTCTATACAACTCTGAATGTATAACTACGTGTGTGGACGACTTAAATCTTTTCGAATTTGAAAAACATCTGGTTTGAAATTAGGTGGTCTTCAATTAAAAAACATGAGAATTTTATAACCTACTTTGATTTTTCTTGTATAATAATGTGAGCATTTCGAATTTTATTGATGAGTGATTATGTGTTGTAAAATGATGAAAAATTTGAAGTCGGTCCCAAGAAAAACGTTTTATTACATTGTTGTGAGTATTCTGTACGATGTGAGCAGTATTGTCATTAGTATTGATAGTCCACTGTCTGATATTATATCGAGAGGATTGTTCATCAAATTTAGAATGATGGGATTTATTTTATTATATATGTGTGATATTTATTAATATTCCTTCGTAGACCACATTTATCTACATGCTTCCACATGAAACATATTCAGTGTTTCTTGCGAACACAACGTTTAATTGTTGCACAGCTTGGTTCTTCCTAACAATTCTAACTAATGTGATTCATTCTTCTGTGCACAGATGTAGTCAACGTCAGAACTGCAGTGTGGCCGCCTCCACCAGAGGTTTCGGAGATCCCTGTCCTGGAACTCTCAAGTATCTGGAAGCGCAGTTCCAGTGTGTGCCTGGTGAGTCCCTTAACCTGTTAACGGTCACCGCTTACTCGACAATAATAATACTATCGTCATAATATAATTGTAATATGACAGTAATAACAACACTAATTGAACTAATAAATATTATAACATCATATGATGTTAACGCCGCTGTGGTACCGTCGCGCATCTACATCATATGGTGTAAATTGCCAGTAGAATGCAACTCGTACAAACATCATATGATGTAAATAACGCTTAACAGGTTAAGAATGTTTACCACCTTGTTAATCATGTCTGTGTGCCCCTTGGACTCTAGATGTCCATGTTGCTATGTCTAGTCTGCTGTAAAATCGAGGCTCTCAGTAAACATTCGTCACCTTACAACATTCGTAGGTAACGTGCTGAACTCTAGGTGTGTAGATATATAGTCTCAGTATTTGCCTTTGCCTTTTCGTTAGTGCAAATTTTGGTCTTCTTTCATACTTTATCCATTGTAAAGTGAAAGTTTCCTAGTTACAGTCTAAGAACGTCGTTTATATTCATGTAGAGTTACAATTCCAGCCAAATTCACTGAACATCTCGTTTTCATTGAATAAAGCCATTCTTTTTGCTCAATCATTTCAATTTTAAATCGTACAAATTCGTATTTTTTGAATTTTCTTCGATGTATCGTGATGAAATATTAAATGATAGACGATAATTGGGAAATGGGCTTAAGCGTGACCGGATATTTCAACTCGGTATTTTATTTATCATGGAATTTTTCCTTTTATGACGATAATATCTAGAACGGGATCTGCGAGGTATGCTTTTAATCAAAAGTATTCGCTGTGCTCGGTGAACTCTCCAAACTGAGACTGTGCTTCCGCCATACAGCTCACCTTACCAATTACAGGCCGGTGTGCAGTAGCTTTGTTCTCGCAAACATCACCGCTGTGAGGGGATTTCTCTTTTGCTACCTGGTCATCAGCATCCAGTGAACTGTTTGCGTAACATTGTATGGTTTGTCTTGAATAACGAGGGAATTATCTACATAGGGATCTGGCAGTGTTCACGTTGATGTGTATTGTTTGACGTGATCGAAAGACGCATTGTTCGTGTGTCTATCAGTTCTAATGACGAGATCATTAGACTCGGTTTACCTGTATATGTACACTTCGACTTGAATATGTGGATAGCAAGATTATACTTAATTGCGTATTCTTCATGGATGTGCATGCACTACAGTGTGCGCTTTTCACTTTAGCGACATCAGTATATTTTTATTGACATAACGTTCTACATTTCTCTTCTCTAAGGAAAATATTGTGAAGGTAGGAATGTAACGAGAATCGTACTAGGTCTTTCCCGAGTCGTAGAAAATAATATCTTGAATGAATTAATGTTTGATTTTAAAATGAGATATCAATTCATCTGGTGCACTGCAACTGTGTCATGGCTCAATTGGTAAACTCCTCAGTAGACACCAAGTCCAAAATCAAAAAAAGCTTTAGAAATACTGTACAAGTGAAGACATTCTATTCATGTCGTAACTCACTAAGGTTTTTTGGTAAAACTTTTCTCTTTAACGAGCAACTTTGGTGAACAAATGTAACACCATAATTATAGTACATTATATCTTGTATTTTTCGGTTGAGTACGCTGATTAATTAGTAAAAAAAAGGACCAAGTGATTCAGAAAGTAAAAAGTGTGCATTTTTGTGTTGACTTGTATTGCTTGGCTAGTATGACTGAACTGGAATTTATTCACAAATACGGATCTTGCGAGGCGGTCGGGTTTGCACTGTTTGTAATAAGATTTCGGGTACGAGAGAGCTGCTAAACCGCCTGTTTTGTGTCTAATAAATTATTATAATGGTTAGTCCTTCAGAGAAAAATGTCCCAAGGCCTGATTATTGTTATTCTTTCAGTAATTCAGTTCTTATTCAACTTTATGTACTTTCCATGGAAAGGAAATTCGTCGATAAACATGAACTCCTGTACGGTAAAATTTTTCGTGCATTAACCAAATCATGTGTTTTTAGTTACAATATTTAATATAGTGGCTAAAAATTTGATAAAAGAATGGCTAGTGTAGAACTGCAAGAGGTTGAGTCTCCAACGGATATTACGAAGACCTTAAATGTTAACATATTGCTCGTCTGGAGAACGTTGAAGTGGTTCTAAGAGACTAGACAAGTAAGGAATAGGCTCAGACCAGGTCGCCCTCGAATTACCAGAACGTCAAAACTGGTGAAATCCAGCAGAAAAAAGCTCAGAATAAACTGGAAGAGATCTCTCTGGAATCTGGCAGAAAGGAGGAATGTATCCGTCGGAACTAGATCGATCAATCTTCATAAAGACTTGAAGACCTCTCCGTAAAAACATTTACAAAAAAGGAGTTATCCAGAAAACTATGAACAAAGATCGTGGAAGAGCTGAAATCCTTTTCTTTCGTATTCACAAAGACACGCTACCGAACCTCGTGTTCAGTGACGAAAAGAAATTTTATGCCCAGCAAAAATTTAACGTACAAAATAACCGATTTTGGTTTGGGACTCTCAAGACTGACACCCGGGTAGTCACTCGAAGACAATAAGCGGCGTCAGTGATGGTTTGGGCTGTGATCACTGAAACCGGAATATGTCCATGGATTTTTGTGAAAAAGGGGTTGAAATTAACCATGATAATTATCGCAATGACATTCCACCTAAACTGCACCCTCACACGGAGCTAAGAAAACACGTGAGTGATAAGCATCTGATGTTTCTCCCTTTATTTCGGAGGAGGATTGACCTCATCCGTCGCCAAACATGAATTCTCTCGATTACTACATCTGGTCCATACTGGAAAGTTAAGTTTCAGCGACGTGTCACCAAATTTTGGAGGTACTGAAGTAAAAACTCAAAAAGGAATGAGCTAAAATCTTTCAAAAAGTCATTCGCGACTAGTAAAGCTTATTCCCTTAAGGTTTTCAGCTTAGCATCGGCGTAGACGGAGAGCTTGTTGAACAAAACGTACTAATTCCTTATGATTAAATCTCTAACTACTATTTTCTTTTTGTTCCATGTGTATACATTGTTATTTGATAAATATGGGTTCTAAAAGTTGTTACGTTAATCATTGAACACCCTGTATTCGTACACGAGTACAGTAGAAAAATACTTCATTACTCTGCTGAGGTCAAATACTAGTTAATTTGCGTAATTTTACCAAGTCCACTACTCGGTAGCTGAGACATAATCTGCATTCTTCGTGCATGAATGTTAGTCCTCTTTTATAGAAAAACAGTTTCAGAGTAAAACATCATGTATGTACTGTGCCTGTGGGTGTGCCCTAACTTGTGCCTGCGGGGGAAACCTAACTTGTGCCTGTGGGTTAAACCTAACTTGTTCCTGTGGGTTAAACCTAACTTGTGCCTGTAGGTTAAACCTAACTTGTGCCTGTGGGTTAAACCTAACTTGTGCCTGTGAGTTAAACCTAACTTGTGCCTGTGG
>VCRD01000111.1:0-33471 GCA_006783055.1 Trinorchestia longiramus
AAAGAGAGAAAGGGCGAGAAACAGAGGGCGCGAAAGAGAGAAAAACAGAGGGCGAGAAAGAGAGAAGGCGAAAGACAGAGAAACAGGGCAAAAGAGATAGAGAGAGGACGAAAGAGAGATAACAAAAAAGAAAAAGAAACGGCAAAAGAGAAAGAAAGGGAAAGAGAGCGCAACAAGACCGTTCACATGTATAGGTCACAATGAGTTGTCTTAGAAGTTTCCTTTCTTCTAGGCCTGGGGAGATGAGTTCGAGCTGCCAGAGACTTCTTGTGGCTAAGGTTTCGAAGTTCAGGAATCCTTTTCGTTGCTGCATGCTGAATTTTCTTTATTTTAGTACTTTTCCTTCGTAAGGGAGGAAAACTGAGCGCTTAATAGAGCAGTAATGTTACGGTATTCGACTTGCATTGAAAGTTTCTTGCAATGAAATAAAGGATCGTGCTCGTGTTTGTGACGCTTTTTCACACTTTCTGCGAATCTGTGAAAAATTAGAAATAATTATTTAATATCACGACTTGTTTAAATTTGTTACATTCACGAGTCAAATAACAATAACATGAAAAGCTTTCCAAACTGCACGTATAGACATTGAAAGAAATAGTACCCACTAACTAATTTTATGAATTAGTGTTTTCTTTTTAATCTTATAGACTCTTAATGTGACGTTTGGTTGTCTTACAGGTAACTGAAAATGCTTGCTGCATTGAAGGCTGAGATAGCTGCTAAGAAGCAAAAGTTACGCGACTCCGGTGTTCTAGAAGAAGGCCAGACCTACTTCAAGCGTGCTAAACTTAATCAAAGCGACGAGCAACAGCAGCACAAAGACCAGGATGCTGGTGAGGGAACCAGCAAAGGACTAGCCCGGTCACTGAGCACGACAAGCAACGGCGACTCTCCAACCAAAGATGCGTTAGGTTCTGATGCTGGGCCTGAATTAGCGAGAGCCGAGGTAGTGAGGCGCCTTAGAGAGAGAGAAGAACCCATAACTTTATTTGGTGAGACCGACAACATGGCCTTCAGAAGGCTACGCAAGTTGGAGATTATTGAGCCTGAAATCAATCGAGGCTTGAGAAATGATTTCCAAGAAGCCATGAACAATGTAGACAAAGCTTACTTGCAGGAGCTGTTGAAATATCAGGGGAAGGACGGCGATAGTAAGGACGTGCATCTAGAACAAGCCGAGTTAACGATGGAGGATCTATTGGAACTATCCAAGAGTTTAGCCAAAGATAAAGACAATATTGAAGGACGCTGTAAGTTGGTAATGCAGTTTGTGGAATTGATTCTCCAAATCTGGGGTAAAAAACTCAACAGTCGGCCAGATGCTGAAAAAATTAGCGTTATGGGCAAGAAAGATGCAGCCACCTACAACCAAACGCGTAGTTACCTCAAGCCCCTCACCAAGCGACTCAGAAAACGCACTCTACCAGAAGACATCCTTGAGTGTCTCGTTGAAATAGTCGAGCATTGCCTCGAGCGCAACTACGTGGGTGCCAACGACGCTTACCTCACAATGGCCATTGGCAACGCCCCGTGGCCCATCGGAGTCACCATGGTGGGCATCCACGCACGTACAGGGCGAGAAAAAATCTTCAGTAAGCACGTGGCTCACGTACTCAACGATGAAACTCAGCGAAAGTACATTCAAGGTTTAAAAAGATTAATTACTAAGTGTCAGGTATATTATGCTACTGTGCCTTCACGGTGTGTAGAATATAAGGCTGTTCCATTCTAGGGTAGTTGCTTTTTTATAAGGCTTTAGGAAAGCATGTAAATATAAAGTCGTCTGCTCAGCCTGTTTTCAATATATATCTTTCTCTTATAGTAATCTTTTGATAATTAAAATAACTAAATAGCTTACCTTAGCAATTTTACTTCTTGCATAGACGAGGACGGAAGATGTACAAAAACGGTGACGTTCTTCCAACGCCGCTCAGTCTATACAGCTCCATCTTGTACGAGTTCCGACTGTAAATATGTAAAATACTTAGTTCCCGTGGAAATTTCACGGTTTTGAAGTAATAAAATTAAGGACATATGAAATAGACATTTCTCAGTTATACACTTTAAATTAATTAAATTTACCAATAACGGGAATGTTTCATTCAATAACTGAACACTTCCTTCAATACTACATTTCTTGTAAATGTTTTCTCACTGTGAGGTAAAAGTTTTCCTTGATTTTCACATGCTATCATAAGAAACTTAAGATTATCCACAAACTTCGTTCTACTAACTGCTACGTAGAGTTGGCCATGACTAAATACAGGTTCATTTAGGTATACACCAACTTTGTTAAAGGACTGTCCTTGGAACTTGTTGATGGTCATCACAAATGCCGGCAGAAGAGGAAATTGACGGCGTTTGAGTATGAAAGGAAGATTCGCACCGCTTGGGGCTAGATCAATTCTTGGTATGAAAACCGCTTCATTTTTGTAGCTACCAGTTAAAATTCTGGCGTGAATGAAGAAGTCGTGTAGGTTGATAATGATGAGTCTTGGTCCATTAAGTAAGCCTCGTTTTGGGCTCAAATTACGAAGGAACATGACAATTGACCCCTTTTTTCAATTCTAGTATGAGAGGAGGCATTCCGGATGGGTGTTGTTTGTTCAGAAACTCGACTGGGAAATTAGTGATGGCTTCATTATCATCAGTGACAATACTATCAATGCTTGTATATTTTCTAGTTTGACCACGTATTAGGGAAAAAAACCTTGTGCAGTACATCTCTCAAGGCACTGCAAACGTCAGGCGTAATAAAGTCAGCATGTTACAATTTATAGTTTCTCAAGTTTCCGTGCGAAGGAACGAGTTCAACACTATTCTTCACGGAGGAAAGCTATTTCAACAATGGGCGGTATACTCTCATCTCCAAGTTGAAGCGAATAATCTGAATTACATTCGAAATCAACAGGAAAAGTTAAGAGTCGATTTATATAAAGGCCTTGCTGATCACCTGGCATGTGCCGCAGAAAATGGACAAGTAGGACGAACTGTTACCTTCAAGGTTTTCCAAGAAACATGCAACAACGATAACATGACGCAATGGCCATCGTAGGAAAGTATGGGAAACAAATCTTTTTGTAACAATGACTTGCAATCCTACGTGGCCAGAAATAAACACAACCTGTTCAATGGACAGTAAGCTTCTGATCGACCTGATTTAGTGGCCCGCGTTTTTAAACAAACTGAGTGCCATGTTGAATGAAATCCTAAAGAAAATCTTCGGCAAAGTTATCGCATATTGCTACTCAATTGAATTCCAGAAAAGACGTCTTCGGCATGCTCACCTACTACTAATTCTGAAACGAGAAGACAAAATTGAAACTCCAGATGCAATTAACAGAATAGTGACAGCTGAGCTACCAGATGCTCACTCGGAACCAGAGCTGTTAGAGAAAGTACTGAGGTGCGTGGTTTATGGCCCCTGTGGATTACAGAACCCTACAGCTCCGCGTATGCAAAATGGTGCCTGTCAAAAAAATTATCCGAAGAGTTTTCAACAAGAGACTGTATCAAACATAAATGGGTACTCTCTTTACAGAAGAAGAGAAGGTGCTGCAGCACAAGTACGAAGAAGTGTAATTGATAATTGTAATCTTGTACCATACAACAAGTATTTAATTAATACTTTTTACTGCCACATTAACGTAGAAATATGCACCAGCATAAATTGTCATATATATACGAGTAAGTATCTATAAAGGGGGTGACTGTACACGGCTTGAAATAGAGAACTTATCACCTAATGTCATCAATCACGATGAAATAGCACGCTTTTGTGACGTTTGATACGTCAGTGCTCCTGAGGCTATGTGGAGATTACTGGAGAGCAAAATGCACGACAAATAGCATTTAGTTATGCGACTCCCTGTACATCTCTCAAGACAACAACATATATTTCCAAGAAGGTAATGAGGAGCAAGCTTTAGATAGAGTGACCCAAAGAGAAACTCCACTAATAGCTTGGTTCAATCTGAATCAAAATAACGAAGAAGCCAAAACTCTGTTATATACGGAAAATTCGTACCTCATTTTGTTATCCATTCATCTACCACCACCTGGAAACCAAGACGAGGTGAAAATAAAGTTGTTCCTCGAATGTACACTGTCCATCCAAGAGACGTAGCAAGATTTCACCTCTCAGAATCTTATTGCTGAATGTGAAAGGGGGGCAACAAGTTACGATGATTTGCAAACTGTCAATGGCACAAGATACTTCACTTTCTATGAAGCTGTCCAGAAAAGAAATCTACTGGCGACAGATAATGAATGGCAGAGATGCTTGGAAGAAGCAGCAACAGTAGGAATGCCAGTAATTCTAAGGCACACATTTGCAATTATAATTATGTGTTTTTAATCATCCATCAAATCCAAGAGCACTCTTTGATCACCTTCAAAACAGCCTGATTGAAGACTTCGTACAAACCAACTCTTAGGAGACCTCTATCATATTAGCATTACAAGAAATAATTACGACGTTGCTAGTTCATGGGGTTACAGGAGCTGACATCGGCCTTCCAAACATCGAACAAATTGAAAATGATGACCACTTGCAA
This sequence comes from Trinorchestia longiramus, assembly GCA_006783055.1. Lineage (NCBI taxonomy): Eukaryota > Metazoa > Arthropoda > Malacostraca > Amphipoda > Talitridae > Trinorchestia > Trinorchestia longiramus. The sequence goes on from VCRD01000111.1 coordinate 4,557, forward strand.
AATGAATGTACTAATGAGCAGCACAATGTTGAACTAAGATTAAAAATTCTAAATCAAAAACAACGGCAAGCGATCGTATAATACGACGAATCCAAAAACGAAGACTTGAGCGATCGCTTTTTCTTCTTAGATGGACCAGGTGGATGTGGCAAAACTTATCTTTATAATACTCGCATGATGTATTTAGAACATGAAAATATGCTCTCACTACCATTTGCAACAACAGGAATTGCCGCTGATTTACTGAAAAATGGAAGAACGGCTCACAGCGGTTTCAGGCTTCCAGTTCCAATTTTGGATACATTAACTTCATCGATGGAAATACCATCTGCCCTAGCAGAACAATTGAAACTTGCAAAACTGATAATTATTGACAAAGCTTCAATGTTGTCATGCAATACCCTCAGAGTTATTAACAAGCTACTCAAAGATATAAAGAAAGATGAAAGACCTTTTCGTAACAAAGTCTTACTGTTAGGCGGAGACTTTCGCCAAACTGCTGTCATTCCCAGAGACTCGAATGTTGCAAACATTGAGTCATGCATAAAATGTTAACTGCTTTGGAAGCATGCTAAAGTTATCACTTTGACAGACGACATGAGAGCAACTGGCCAAAATGATTTCAACAACTGGATGCTAAAAGTCGGCAACGGGCAATTACTGAAGAGCGATGTTTACCTCCCGATATTATAGAAATTTAATCTCCATTTATAACAGCGGACGACATTGTAAAATACGTGTATAAAGAGCAGTTGGAACTTGAAACAGACGGCCATTTCGAAGAAGTAGCTTCAAAAATAATTCTGACTCCCAAAAATAAAGAGGTAGCAGCGTTTCTTTCTCTATTACGTTTTGATCTTTGAAGTGCAGGGCCAATGGACACCTACCACTTAAGGATTTTATGATAAGGCATTTTTAAAAACCAATGATGTTACATTTCTTATGTACCAACTTTATTGGAAATATACGTTTTTGTTTTTGTTTGTTTGTTCATGTTCTTCTTGGGTTGAATTGGCGAAATGATCTATATTTCTCAGTCTGTTGAGTAATTTCCTTTGCTCACGCTCGGCAATGGTTTGACTGTGCAAACTTTGAGATCTTCGTACTGCATTTGCGTCTCTTCTTGATGAGGTTTCCTCATCAGTTTCGTTTTCTCGACGTAAGCGTTTTCGCTTGGAATCAGCTTCACGGGCAGCAGCTATCTGTTCGGATGTTGTTAGCTCGTTTTCTTTTCCGCTTACGTTCAAATATTTTTCGATCCATGATTGTGTTATAAATTTGATTATTTCAAACGAATATTTTTCATGAACATATACAGAACTTCCATTCCGTATCCTATCTACCGATAACATAACATGGTTTTTGAAATTTTGCGGCTCAAATCTGATGAAATGAATGATCTATGAAATAAAGTGAAGTTTCCACTTTCACAGATAAATTATGAATTTGTAGGCATACATTTTACAGTAAAAAATAAAATTACCAAGAGGGTGACGAATGTTAAAATATTATAGTTATTTACTTTAGATTCTCATTTCAGTTCAATAATTTTTTTCAGTAATAGATAGGAAGTGATGGGACGGACACAGAGAGAGAGGTACATAGTCGATTATATGTATATGTAGATTGTGAAAACTCATCTGTTGGGTTATCGAGAAAAATTATACATATTGATACGTTTTTTAATGTAAGATCTCATTCCGTTTCTCTTATGAATTCAACTGTCATTCATTTTTTGGTCATATGTACAAAGTGACCCATATAGTCATTTTCAATGAAATTAGTCATTTTGTAACCATGTTCAGAACATCAGCAACGTTACAGTAAAATATCAGTTGATGAATCTACATCGTTTCTTTATTACATCCTCGAGTCCACCATGAACTGGTTCAGTAGCAGCACGCAATACTTCTGATATTTTGTCCCACTCGCGATCCAGATTTCTTCAAAGACGGTACTAAACGATGAGACTTTACACAAGTATTGGCCTCCACGATGGACAAGATGCTGAAGTCCATCGGGTTAAGGTCGGGGCTTGAGGCAGACTTTCGTTTCACAAAAAATCTGGGACGTACCTCCAAAGCAACCTCTGAGTTCCGTTGGCAGCGCGGCAATCGCTCCATTTTGGAAGAGAAATGGGCCATTGCTGAACAAGTCATGGGTCGACTGCTTCATCAGTCTCAAAGATAAGTTCTTCATAGCGTGTGGCCTTAATATTCATTTCATAAGGAATACAAATAAAAGAAGTTTTATCCGTTGAAGACACTCCAGCCCACTCTCCCGTACCACCTCGACCTAATCGTGAGGCGAGGGCTTGCGTGTCCCTGTGAAGTGCAGGGCCGTATTGAATCAGGTTCAACCATGGCAGGCGGGTTTGCACTGAGGGACCTGACTAATGAGGCTGACATTTTACAAATTGGTGACCAGAGTCAGTAGGGGAATGCTCAAACGTTGTGGGCGGAGTGGTACCCTGACCCACGGTCAAGTCAAGCATACTAACTTGCTTGATCCTGGGGTTCGTACTGTGGCATTCTTGTGAAAGAGTGGTCCCGTCGGGACAGCGTGTGCCTAGCTCCAGGGATCTCCCTATTTTAGGCAGAGATGTCGGCTTGACATGCGAAAGAAATTTTTCTGAACTCACTAGAATCATCCGAAACTGCGCCCCAGATGATGACGACTTGGCTTTCACGTAAAGGAACCTGAATCTGGAGAACCCAACCAAGAGCCAAATACGCTGCTGCCACCGCAGTCCTCCCTGCGAGTGGAAGTGCAGCAGTTGGACCACCGCAGCCCCATACTTTAACTTTGGGACCATATGAATCAGTGACTTTAAAAACTGAACCGCCACCACCATTTCTAGATATAGGATTGATGCGATGGACTGTGAGGCAATACATCCCAAAATCACGACACTGTTTTAAACGTCAGATCTTCAGAGATTGAGCAAAAACATGTAGATTAATCGGCAGGCTCTCGAGTGTTTTTATTCGAAATTGGAAGAGGAAATCATGGCCACGCAAACAAAGGAGCGTATAACAAACAATAGATGTGTCACACTCGGATCGTTATATGCCGATTTAGTGCAGGTCCTTCAAAGAAGACTTAGCGTTCTTGCGGAAGTGCTCCCAGCTAGACCGGGTAGAAGCTCCAGTATAGCTGGCCGGCAACCCAATACGACTGGAGTGTGAGCTGATCGTCCTTGCTGGAGGCCATGTCGCTGTGGTGGGGTCTAGGCTTCATAGATAAGATGACTTGTCTGTGATACACAAGGTGACATGCATCTACCCAGGTCTCACTACTACAGAGCCCTCCACAAATGCACCTGTACCTACTGCCTCGTGAATATTTATCACCCGGCGATGTTTCGGTAAAAAAGGGAAAACAATACCGAAGGGAGCACCAAACAAAGATGGTCAAAAGAACCGGGGACTAACAGACGTACTGCTGGGGCCTCTTGAGGGCGTGCAGTCCTAATAGTATAACAGCCATTGGTTGTAGGTATAGCATAGACGTGACGGACTGTGCAGCAATACATTTCAAAACCACGTCACTGTTTTAAATGTCAGATCTTCTGACATGGAGCAAAAACAAACTCAGCCTGGCCGGGCGAGGGTCCTGTAACTGCGCACGATGCTGACTTGAGAGAGACATGCGGACTCCACGAGATGGAGTATACTAGAGTGAACCACCACACTACCAGAAAGCACGATTTATGTTCGTTGGACCGCGTGATCACCGTATCGGAGAACAGTTATTTTTTTTTCAAACAAATCAATTATTACCAAGACCTCTGCCGAAACCTACCCCCCAAAAGTGTCATTACATGCATGGGGTAACAGACTTGGCCAAACTAAGCCCCCATTAACCCCAAAATCATCCGAGTTTAAGAAGAAATTTAAAGAAAAAGCATAATATTAGAAAACCAGATGCTACAAATTATCGTGCAATGGAATTTTCGAGGATAGTAGTTCCTTATTGTGGAAAGACAACGTAAAGCACCTGATGTGGCGAAACATGCGCAGTGATCAAATGGGTAGATCAATCGACCAGTTCATCTGAAGCACAAATATCTGCTTGCTGAACACCGGAACTTCCATGCACACGCATGTTCGGACCGAGGAACGCGCACCATGTCTGCCAGGGATCTCAGCTTATGCACATCTGACATCTTCCCAATTATTCAGTAGAGCGTATTTTAGGATACTCATAGGAGTGACTACTTCCCTATAGTAATGACTTAAAGAGCTGTATGAACCAGTACTCACGGAGCGACTGAACATCCTGAAGCGAGTGAACTGGAAGATGTGGGATATAAGATGCGGATGGATGTGGTAGATTTGTAAGATGCGTGGCGTGAATGAACTAGTGGAGTAGTTCACCAGAGCAATCAAGACTGCTGCTAGTTTGTCCATCCGATGTCTCGCGGGTGCCTGTTTAAATTTTGGGTTAACTGGTGGACTAATGATTGCGCTGTGGCTATTGTGATAAGAGTCGGCTGACAAAATAGCCTACAATCGAACAAAAGCTAGAGCGCAGTACATAAAATACGAAGCTCAAAAATTCGTGAAGTAAATATATGTATTACCAGCTTAATTGTACGTACACCTTTGTCCAAGATTAAGCAATGTGTCGAGGAATTGCACTAGGAAGCCCGGTTTAGAATTGAACAGCGGACCCACAGCAGATGTAACATGCACAGACCAATAAATTTTCTTCTGTTGGCCGTAATACATATCCTTCTGTCCTTCGCGCATATGAAAGAGATCAAGAGCAACAACTACTTGATTTTTCAATAAAAGAAACCCACATTCTTTCTGACAATAAATCACTGATTGCCCTTGAAATTCACCGTGCCCTGAAGAGATGCAAGAGCCCTGCACTTGACCCCAGTAGCTCACTAGTTGGTTACCACTTCGTAAGATTTTTACCAGGTAGCTGAGACAGTCAACGCCCCATTTTATTGGATTTTATCGATTGTAATCTCGAGGAACTACAACGCACGTAAGAAGTGCACTTCTTCAGGAGGATCTGTAACTAATTATTGTATTACTTTTATTAAATTCCTGGCTTCACCACCGGGCACGGACTACTGTAAACAAGACGTGACGGCTACATAGGGGACTACATTGTATTCTTAGTAACATAACATTTTCTATTGGACAAATTGATCAAAAATTACTTCTTCAAAGCAATAGGAGGGATAATAAGGTTTTACAGTGAATTTTAAATCGTTTAAAGTACTGTAATGCTTTGAAAAACCAATTTTAGCCGGATTTAACATGTATTATTGTATGAGCTTAGTAGCTACTTTATAGAAAGCAGAGTTGCTGCAGTTTTAGACTTTACAAAATGGATTATAGTTCAACTTTTTCCAATGCAAACAAACAAACATATAAACATTCATGCAAATAAACAAATAGACATAGAAGCAAAAACGTACCAAACTGCAGCGATTAGTCAGTCAACCGGGCCTTCTTGACAGAGATCTGAAGAAGGACTGCATTCTTCTGCTGGTCTTTCTCTAGGTTGTGGAGTCCATTCAAAGCTGGTATCACCAGCTTGGTCGACTGGTGAGCGAATCTGCTTTCGAGCGGGAAGACCCGGGTTCGAATCCCGCTGCCGACATGGTTGACGCGGCTAGAAATACGGCATGGGACTTGGGTAAAACAACCGAATAATTATCGAAGTAATTATCCGACCCAAGAATGGGCCAGAAGGTTCGTTCCTATAGCCTCATTCTATTCTATTCTATTCTAAAAGAACATTTGCCAGACGATGGAACATCTTGGGACAGTCAATGTCGATTCCACTGAAGCTAGCCAGTGTCGACGAGATCTGCAATAGTCTTTTCTGGCAGCAGGCACGGTGACGGGCTCCCTTGATGAAACACAGTCCACATCTGACAAACCTTGCCCTTTCGCAGACAAATTCACTACATTCCACCATTTGACAATGATTTGGATGAACTTAGCAGGGTCACGGCATCCTCTGAGTTTCAATGAAGCCACAATCTTGTCATTGAAAACCTTTAAGACAGACTGCACATTTTGTAGTTGAAGTCGTGACGGGTTGACAGCAAATTGAGTGAGTGTAGCAGTCGTCAGAATATTGCCTTTCTGACTCGTACAGTTCCTTGACGTCTGCAAATGATGCCGCTGTTTCATTGTCAAGACTGATCTTCTGGTCCTTCTCAATGATCCAGTTGTTGCGGATGCACTTTAGCAGATGTACTATGTCAAAAAAAAAAAACCAGACACGCGCGTTGTCAAGAGGATGCTTGGCTTTGGCACTGCAATCACCCAGCCGATAAAACAGCTCACAATATTACTGGTTCACCTTGTGGTTGTCTGTGATAGACCCAATGACACGTCCACTTGCCCTCTCAACAGCAGCTGCAGCCTCCTTCACACGCTCAAGCTGGTATGCTGCCGTCAGCTTGTGGACGGGTGTCATAGAAATCATCAGACTATGTCCTTCGTGCAGCGACTTCATCATAACACACAGCATAGAAGTGGCCTTGCAGTCTCGGTTGTTCTCAGCCATGCCACTCAGCGCCCCACCAGAAAATGGAACAGTTGGGCGAATCTGTACATCTACCACGAGAAACACATTCTTCTGCTGCAGTGTCTGGACTTTGTCAAATGTTTCCCTCAGCACCTGGTCCTTGTCAATAGATGAAGTGATGTACTGCAGCTTGCGTTTGCATGGCAGCACCAAAAAGTCTCTGAGCTGTTCATAATTACACTTTAGGTATGATTGAAGAGCAAAACAATAATCATTCATAGAAAACTGCTTCTGTGATAAAAGTTCCAACCGACGTGTCAAAAATATCAACTTCTTCTCGGTGTTGACACAGGCTGACGTGTGAGCTTGAAGAAGAGTGACAACATTTTGGATAGTTTTGTCAAACGGGATGTCATAGTTCATCGTCAAGTGCACAGTTGAAATGGGAGGGGGAAATGATATGCCAAATTTACTATAAAATTAAAAACTAGAAAAAATGTTGTCAACTTGGATAGCTAGATGCACATTGCGGTACTGTTAATTCCTGAAGATATTTATAAGATATAATTCTACAGTATCTCCTCGCCTTTATCATTTTTTTTCACTGCAACAGAGCCATGTCAGGATACATAGTTAAACAACAAGTTGATTTAAATAGCTGGCTTAGTTGGGACTCTTATGTGAAAGAATACATGGAGTGAATAATATTAAATAGTTGCAAAAGCACTTTCCCAGATTCAAGATGACGTTTAGTTGTGTTTAGAAAGCGTTCGATTTAGCGAAGTCAAAACCCTAAGACGGATAACGGATAAAGTTTCATGCGTTAATCTGTATTGATGACACGCAAAAAACAAGCAATTTAACCCTTTAATGTACGCATTTAACCTACAGGATAACTTTTTTCCAAAATTGTTCAAAATTATAATCCCAGCAGCGAAATTTGACCTACTTTGAATTCGTTCGATTTGGGTACGCTTCAATAATAATAATAATACTAGGTGCAGCACAGACGTGCCTGATGATTAACTTAGTAATTATATGTGTGTAGAAATTCGATTTGTATTATTTACGATACAATGTGCACGTAAGAGTTAGGACTTTCTGCAGCATGATGCATAATATAAACAGAAAATGACACAAGAGCAGGCCAAGATACTGAAAAAAGGAAAAAAAGGACAGTGGAGATGTCTCAGAGGAATAGTAAAAAGTATGAAAGTGGGGCGAAAGTTAATTTAAGCGCACGAAGGCTGTGCTGGAAAAGAAGAAAAAAAAATTGTACGAACGGGAGACTACAGAGAAAGCAATTGTGCAATAATTCAGAGTCGTTTTCTCTTAAAAATAATAATTCTTAACAAGTCGTTCCCTCAACCATAAATCCTTTATATATTCTTTGTATTTATAGTGGTCAACCATTTAGATTCGCTACAAATAATTTTTTTAAGAATGAAAAAACTGAGTGATGAAACGAATAGAAAGTCCATGTAACTTCTATTGATATTTAAAGTTACTGTATGTATCTTACGAAGGAATTAAATAATGAAGGAATTTTATCATATTGGCTACTTAAGAAGTAATTTTTCTTCAATGTTTGGATTTAAATATAAGAATTTCCACAACTTTTATACTCACGTACAATGAAGCATGGATTGAAGTGGCTCTTGAATTCGAAGGATATAGCAGCAGCTCAACAGATACTTGTTATGTTCATCAACATTTAAAAAAAATATCCAAAGCATTTTTGTCAAGAACTTTCACAAGTCCTCCCTATGCGCGAATATCAGAGCTCTTGAACAATTTTTATTCGAGTTATGTTCTACTTCTTCGCTCCTTTAAACGACTGGAGTATGAAATTCAGTTTATTCTAGGTTTTCTTGAATAGAAATGGTACGAGAACCATGAATAGTCAACAAAGTGACTGGTACACATTGTGGTAAGGGTCCTGCAAGCTGATATTTAACCCTTCACTGCCCATTGTGCCGTATCTGGCATACCAGTATTAAATCAAAATTAAGCAAACTACAGCAACGCGCAGATTGAAAACTCTACCTAGGCTTGTTCTTTTCATGTTCAATTGTCGTTTGATCGCGGTATGGTTTAGCTGAAGGTGTGCATTACTCTGTCACAGCGTTTTTGTCAAAATTAATAATGAATTAATTTGGCCAGTTAAGAGTTAAGTACGATCAGACGAGAAGAATACCCACACCGTGTTCAGCAGTTAAGACCCAGCATCCATCCTATGTTTATCAGTCATTACGGCTATATTTTCGAGGAACTTGATGTGCGTCTGCGGTTAGGAATTTAAGGCCCACCATCCATCCCATGTTCATCAGTCATTACGGCTATATTTTTGAGGAACTTGATGTGCGTTTGCGGTTAGGAATTTAAGGCCCAGCATCCATCCCATGTTCATCAGTCATTACGGCTATATTTTTGAGGAACTTGATGTGCGTTTGCGGTTAGGAATTTAAGACCCACCATCCATCCCATGTTCATCAGTCATTACGGCTATAGTTTTGAGGAACTTGATGTGCGTCTGCGGTTAGGAATTTAAGGCCCACCATCCATCCCATGTTCATCAGTCATTACGGCTATATTTTTGAGGACCTTTATGTGCGTCTACGGTTGGGAATGTTCCCTTGCTTGAATGATGTTCTCATGGCGGCGTATTAAATCCAAAGTACGGAGGACGATATGGGAGCATTGGACTCATCGCTAAGAGATTGAATCAGTCAGTAATCCAGCTCTAGTTCAGTAGGAGTAAGACAGACTACAGGAATAAGTATCTAGGTGGGATGCAGTGACATTTAGACCAGCATCCAGTCAGCTCAAGAGAAGAGGTTATACATCAATATTGATGTGATGTCCACCACTGTATCCTCAAAAATAAATTTGGACAGTGGCACAGAATTTTTGCATCTGGGTTGTATCATACTTAGTTTAAATAATACGTAGAATAAAATAGAGGATAAAAGTGCTATACACTCCACAGATTAATAAAAAATTGCTAATTTAATATCGCTAGGTATATGATTTACCAGTTAAATTATATTTTCATTTTAACATTGCTTACTCTATATCTTCAGGGTTAATACAAACTGCTAAACTTAAAATTGTTTACGATATACCTTACGAATTAGGATCTTTAACCGTATTTTTAACTGTGGAAAAACTATTAATTGCATATTTTCCTTCTATCAATCACTACGTGTATGTTACAAACCTATCGGAGAAAGATTAGTTTTTTCAATCTAACTATAGATTTGCGAACAACCCTAAAAACTTCAGTGATGCCTGTGGGTGTAACCTAGAATAGAATAGAATAGAATGCGGCTATAGGAACGAACCATCTGGCCCATTCTTGGGTCGGATACTTACTTCGATAATTATTCGGTTGTTTACCCAAGTCCCATGCCGTATTTCTAGCCGCGTCAACCATGTCGGCAACGGGATTCGAACCCGGGTCTTTCCGTTCGCAAGCAGATTCGCTCACCAGTCGACCAAGCTGGTGATGTATAGAGTAGCGTTACTAGAGTAGACTATTACTATGTATAGAGTAGAGTTACTATGTATAGAGTAGCGTTACTAACGTCATCATCCCTCGAGTTACTCCAGGATACATTACACTCATTCCACACGTCTTCTTTTTCAACTAATCAATTCGTAACAGCATACAAGACGTAAGCTCAAGGTGAATTTTTTCCCCATTGTTGATCATCGAAAGCTAGAATCTAGCACAAATTCACTGTTTTTCAGGCAAAGCAACTGCGTTCATCAAACATTAAAATTACAAAATATAAAAATGCATAATATACATAAACTAGTTGAGCCCATAAAACACATGCACTAAACTATGACGTTCTTTAAAACAAACCAGGACGCAGAAAAATTACGATTCAAATTTTAAGGTGCAAAAAATAAAAAATACGACAAGATACGGCATAAAAAATAAAAACTATAATACATGAATATGATACGTATTTAAATTTAACGTACAAATATTCTAATTAGGTATTAAAAACAAGGCATTGGGACATATGATAGAAAAAAGTGATAAGCTTTTTCATCAAATGTCATATATGTAAAATATAAACTTTTAATCCTGTGTTTCAGTACGTTGTACGATATCTTTGAAATTGGAGTTAAACTCACCTAAATGATAAACCTGGATCTGTGAACACTTTCACTGAAGTTCCTGCCTATTAAAACAAAAACAGAAGTTGCAGAATGTTAGCACACATTTTATTTAAATTTAGGAACATATGGTATGACCTAAAGTAATATTCATTATTCATTTTACTAGGGATCATTAAAATTAATATTGTTACATTGCAAGACCTACATCATAACTCACCTCATCAGTGTTGCGGACAAGTTTCTCAGTTTAGGAACAATGTTACAACCAGACGAGCAGGTGCAATTTAGCTGCAGCCGTATAAGGTGAGCGGCGAAAAAAAATCCCATCATACTCCGCTCGTGTTTCTCTCCTGAAACAATAGAACGAATTAGGTGGCTGTCCACATCTACACTCGCATAATCCTGTTAAATACCTGGTCAAGTATCATTATCATTATTATATTCCTAGTTTAACCACCGCAGCCACAACAGAAGTGATCTCAGCGGTGATACACGATATCAGGAAATAGTCATTTAAGTTTTCGACTACCTGGTCAAGTAAAATGATACACACATAAAATAACACACATCAGTGGCAAGGCAGCCTAAATGTATTGAGAATTGTTGAAGAATATTAGCCGGATACAAGCGTGTAGCATCCGCAGCATTGCTTCACTCGACCGCAAACAGTCCTGGAGCAGATGAGGAGTCTGTGGAGGTAAAAGCAGGCAACCGGCGGCTGGGTTTCTCTATGCACCGCTAAAACCAGCAGCAACTCAGCCGGACTTTACCTCCTCTCACTCGTTCGTCGGTCGCGGACAACGGAGGTTACGGAGTTGCTTGTTTTCAGGAAATTACTCACTGTCGCTTACTTATTTTGAGACGGAATGTAAACGAGAACTAAAAATTTATGCCCCAGTGCCAAAGTGAGCTCAAGTGTTAAGTGAACCTTCGTGTGTTGATTAGAATATGAATTGAAGTTGAATTCACTTCGGTTAAACAAAATCAAACTTGGATAAGTTTTTTATTAATGTGTGACGAAGTGCATGAAGTTTTGTCTCCATTTGAGTTTAACTTTTACATACAAATGAGCGATTTTATTATTTCAAACAATTAACATTTTATATAGATATTTTTTGACGTAAATATAAATATTTTTTTGACTGAAGGGATGAACCAAAGTTTGAGGCACTGCTCCAATTTCGATACATTGTGCTTCATCTGAAACGGAATATAGGAATTTGAAGTAGTGTTCAAGCCGACATGAATTATTGAGGTCAAATCCAGACAGCAATAAACGATTATTTTAGACAATACGCAAGCTTCGTAATGGGCATTTCTAGGGAGCGTTCGTGAAGTCGGTCATTTGAAGAACTGTGACTAAAACTTTTCTAAATCTGTGTTGTCTATCTATGAAGTAAAATGTAGCATTGGCAAGATGCTGCTTAGTCTTTTTGTAATACAATTTATTACAAACTTGCGACATAACTCCGCGTAAAATTAAGTAGTTGTCAAGATAGGAGTATTATTATAATACGAGTATCTAAAGAGAAGGGTAAGTTAACTAGACGCTTTATTGAGCATTTAAAGATCCGAAAACATAAGCGAGTAAAAATTCAGAAATTCATAACATTAACTAATCTTCAAGAAAGTGACTTTGAATTTTAACTTGCTTGCTTCTAAGTGACTTTTTTACCCTTCATAATCAAAAAAATTAAAGCATAACTACTTCATTGGATACCTACAAGTTCCACCTCTACTTACATTTCAATTATAACTAAGGGAAATTTCTTTTTGTACTCATATTTGATCAACTAGTTATTACTTGCAGTCCCATGCTTGAGTCTGTATAAGAATAAGAGAGTCCACCTGAATGTGAAGGCGAGGTAACGGGACTTTAGATAAAATGCCTCTGCTCAAGTGAGTCACAGTCAGTCTAATTTAGCAGCTTAACAAGGCAAAACAAGTTAGAATCGTCATCAAATAATATTGAACGTACTTTCGTTTATTTCCAAGAGTCCCCATGAGAATCAGGAGTTTCGGCTACTAACAAGCAAAAAATCTCGAGTGAAAACTTTTGCAGTTATAGGTCACAAAAACACGGCATGCTAGCTGGAGAAACTATGTCTGGTGATGCCCAGAGAGAGGGAGAGAGAAACTACAGGGATGTACCTGTATCTCCTCCAGACACGTTCAGTAATCCCTTATGAAGAAGGGAAGGATGTTATCTGTACTATGGAATTGAAGAGTTTCTAAGGAGATGTGTATCGTAACACGCTGCTCTTCATATTTGAACCTGCAATAATAAGTTAATGATTTTTATAGAATAGGCATACGTTTCACGTGCAAAATGGGCTTTAGTAGTCAGTTAAAATGTGTTACGAGTCAATGCACTGAAGTAGTAAACGCATAATTATTTCCTAAATTCGATTAAATGCCTTAAAAAGTACACTAATAGCACAGTTATTTTATCAACTGAATTGAATGCTTTAAAAACGCACAATAACTGCACAATTTTGCTCTAATAAATTTGTGATGTACTGAAACTACAATGCTGCCCGAAAACAACAGTGATGCTACACTAGAACTACATAGAACTATGCACCACAGCTATAACAATGTATTACAATAATTATGCGCTATAACTACATACAATAATGCAAACACTACAATGATACGCTACAACTACAGTGATTCCCTAAAACAACAATGACTCATTATAACCATGATGATTCACTAACGCTATATTCTGTTTATAAATACATTTCGGTCCTACTAAACCAGCTTGGTCGACTGGTGAGCGAACCCGCTTGCGATGCTGGAAGACCCTGGTTCGAAGTCCACTGCCGCCGTGGTCGGTTAGTGTATGACCATCGGCGGCTAGAATTACGGCATGGGACTTGGGTACCGACCCAAGAATGGGCGAAAAGGCTCGTTCCTATTGCTTCATTCTATTCTATTCTATTCTATTCTATTTTATGATGAGATGTAGCCCGTGACCCTCCCTCCACCGGGAGATGAGCCAATGGCAAGGGAGGAGTGATGGGAGTTGCCGGTGGTCTCGGTTCATTCAGAAATCCAGGGAAATTGTCACGGTTGACTGGCGTTAGTTCGCTGTACGTTTCTTTCGTTCACGCTGGTTAAGTTTCACTGGATAAAGCTACGGGCGACACAGTCTAAAAAATGAGAAATGCGAGCAACTTAAACGGTTTAAAGAAATCTAGATCAAGAAAGAAAGATGCCGTTTTCCTGCTCCAGGGATTTTCAAGTTACGCTATTTTTTGCAGTTTATCTGTTCTGGAGATCTTAGAGCAGAGTTTATAGTTATGTGGGAAGGTTTCCGGAACAAAAATTCCTCACTGTTTCTCGCAACGATGCGTTGTTAGCTACAGAGTCACACGCACCATTACTTCAGTTATGTTAATCTTTCCACTTCATGCAAGAAAATCTTTAAAATTTCAGTCACAATATCTTTCCACCTGAGTTAAGAAAACTTTTCCACTTCAGGTAAGAAATGAAAATCGTCGGTTAATCAAAAATACATAATCTGCAAATAAATAATAGTTCAATAATACAGGAGAGCGGCAACAAAACTTCGTTTTGAAAGGAAGTTCCTTTCAAAAAAATGAAGTTGTGTTGCCGCACCCCTGTATAATAGTGCAATTATATGATAGTGGAATCAAGTAGAAGTGCAATTTTCTAAGCATGTTAAACTATAATAGGTCAATAATACCATTTTAAAATAATAATAAAAACGAAATAATAATAGTGCAATAGTATAATAGAGCAATAATAATCGTGCAATACCACGAAATGTTTACAATATATATATATATATATATATATATATATATATATATATATATATATATATATATATATATATATATATTTATGAAGCTTCTTTAAAGAGAAAACATTTCCAGATTTCAACTCTGAATACCTTTAAGTACTCGCAACAATTAACAGACTGGCTTGGAATAGTAATAATTTGTTTTCATTTTCAGACTTACCTCATGAACAATACTAACAATACTTCAATTTAAGAGCAGTCTCAGAAGTGGTTGCTATTTTAACTTTTACACATAAACTGCAGCTATCACAGTGTTATAGAAATGTCACAATTCAGAAGACATGTTTCATTAGCTACCAAACTACAAAGAGCTTTAAGAACTACGCGAATGACAAAACACCAATCATGTATCACATATTTCATATTTTTATCGCTAATGCCTGCGATAATTCATAGTTACTTGGTACCTTACACGCTGGGTGGTACAACCATCATGATAGATGCATCAGAGTTACCCGCCATGCCCTCTCCCCTCCTCAAACACGTCATGCTTGGCCTAGATAAACGTTTAAAAGAACCCGGAGTGTCGAGTATGGTGCACAACATCAAGCCTGCTGCTAATCCGGTTGAACTTCCACCTCCGGAACCCACCCAAATCGGCTTGAACAATAACAAGTTTAGAACGAGTTTACCTCACATTGAACACCATGGTACGTTGAGGTATCCGTATGAAGGGATGATAGGAAGACCCGGATTATCCAATGATTTTTACACAAATGACGACGGGCTCGTACATTTTGATATCATAAATCAAGATATGAACGGGAATGCCATTGATCAGGAGGTACCAGCAAGAGTTCAGCCAGTCGATGACGCAAATTCATACAACAAAATGAATATCATGACGTCTGAAAGTCCGCCTGATTTGAACCCGCTTACTGTGAAGCCTAACATCAGTAACGGTTTGGAGCAGCAACACGTCAATCGGGAATACTCGGGAGTGTCCGTAAAACATCTTCTTGAACGGCATTTAAACCCAACCACCAAGGGGGGCATGACCGGAATGCACGTGAACCCGGAACCAGTATATGAGAAAAAAAGTTTGTCGAAAGATAGCAACGCATTCGCACAAACTATTGACCACGGCACGCGGGAGAGCAGTACACAAATAAAGGCAACGCTTGAAGAAAGTCACAAGGACAGCGCGCAGTACTCGCCAACTTTCTCTTTCCCGGGAATTGAGCAGCTTTATGAGAAGGGAAGTTCGAACATTGATTCGATACAGAAACGATTTGCCGGTCAGCCACCTGAAATCGATATTGAAGAAGACCTCTCTGTCAGTGAAAACAAACGAAACTACTCCGCAGAGCGCAGCGAAGATATTTCTCATGAAAATAACACTACAAATTTGCACCTCCATTTGCCCTCCACTATTGTTGACAAAATAAACAAACAGAATGGCTCAAAGTATTCGAGTGTCGTGAGTACACAGGGAGACAAAGCAACGTCCGGAATAAGGTTTGACAGTCTCTCTGCAGAACATCTAGACGGTTCTGAAGTTTCAAAATTAGAGCCGTTGCCAACTGGAAGTGTAGCTCACAACAATGATGTACAAGATTCCACAGATAAAGCAGATTTTGCACAAAGAATTGACGCCGATTCATTGGAATCCACAGATACCGACGAGTCCTCTAACGTCAAGTCTCCAGGTTCCCATCACAATGCAGATTTCAAAAATGCTTTTCCTTCTGCATATGAGATTCCTCCTCCAGTCTATGATCCAGGGTATTCAGTGTCACAGACTACCGGAATGGAACATGGAAGTTCAGAAGGACTCGTCAAAAACGCTCGTCGCTCTGAGTCAGATAACCACAAATTGGCCGTTGAAGCTCTTGCACAAATGAGATTGAAGAACAACGTTCATATGATCATGAATTCTCTACAAAATGATCCTGAAAAAGTTCCTGCTGTGCACATCAACGAAGTACTCTCTCCAGGCACTATGTCGTATACTCATTTTACAAATCCAGATCAGAATGCAGGAGAAACTAATACAAATGGACAGAGTTTTTTAACACTAGTGAAAAACTCGAATCTCGGATACCTAGCTACCACTGCACCGACGATACCTGATCCAATGGAAGCAAGTGCAGGTGCTCACACTAAGACCAGAAACGAAAATACAGGTACACAAATAGTGGCAGAAGCTTTACATACGAGTGCAATAAGTGCACAAACTAAGACGGGCAGTTTAAATGCAGGTCTAATGGATTATAAACCTGTGCCTGAAAACGAAGATGCAGAAATTTCGGCGCCGATTGTTGTGCCACAGCCGGCGTTAGGCAATCGACGTGATGCGGTTGTGGACAACCGCATGAATTTAGAACACAGGATGCCTGGAGATAGCGGTGCTACTAACGGTCTTGGCTTCACAAGCGGTGGTAACATGGCTAACACATCATGTGAGTAAATTTACATTCTTATTGCGTTCGTTACACGTTATTTCATTTGACTTGTCTTGATGTATAACAATTTCAAAGATGTACATATCTTATTAGTGTAATATGAGCAGCGAATTGTGAAATATTTTTCAGGGTGCGTGTCAGAAAATATTTTGTGCAATAATATGGAAGAATAGCTATCAGGCAATGTATTACTATACCCACACCAGTAAAATAAAATAAATCAATGAAAATTTCTTATGTGAACCCGTTGGTATAAAAAGGCGATTTGTTCATTCCTTTATCGAAGGAGTAGGGCAAGATAATTTAAAATTAACAACAAACTTTTAGTAGATGTACAAAAAACAACCCCAGTAGTAAAAATATCATGTAGATTATTTCGTCAAGAGATACTTTACTAGACAATTCATGACTCGGTTTATAATCAAGATGATACCTAACATCATAAAATGACCCTGCTACAAATCTAATACTAAAACCGTCGTGTGTTTATATATTTATTTATTTATATGTTTCGTGTCACGCTCTTAAGAATTGATAGTAAGAAATTAGCACTGGCGGTCTTGGTTTCAGTTCACTGGTAAATTAATCCACTCATTTTCGCTGTACAAGTGAACTATAATAAGTCACTTTCAAAAAAATAGAGACATCCAGAGCCTTATATACTCGAGTCCGTATCGTGGATAGGGAGTTCGGCGGGGTATTGCATATTACAATATACATACACAAGCTCGCAGTTGCTTTCAGTAATGCTGAATTTCTGTATCTAGGATATGACACGAATGGCTATAACTACTTCTGTTGCGGCTCAAAAATACTGTATTCTAAGTGTTTATTACTGTCGCAAGAAAAAATAAGTTACCTTTGAAATAAGCTTAAGCATGGAAACTTCACTCGAGCGAAAAAAAGACAATCGAGAGCGAAAAAGAGGAGCGAGAGAAAGATTCTCTGAACATTTACCATCATTTTTGAAGGCACGGGTCCACTAGTTTGTTAAGAATAATACACGCATCGAACTGCGACAGCAATGTTGAACGCTACACAACAACCCTGAGGCTACTCTTGATGTTTTTTTAAGGTTCAGAGCATAAACTTATGATTCAAGTTCAATTAATTTTTCATTTCCTCTCAAACGACTGCTTTCTCTTTTACTCACATTCGCACCAAGCTATCATACAGGGTGTCCCAAAAAAATGTATACATTTTTAAAAGGCTGTAATTTGAATACTACTGGCGTACATAAGGTGGGTAACAACGTATTCTGGACCCAAAATAAAACTTTTGATCTTGCTCTTTCGAATGAGATCTGTCGTGGCCTTCTAGCACCAGTACTATTCAAACTACAGTCTTTTAAAAATGTGTACATTTTTTGGGGGACCCCCTGTACGTGTGGGCACTCGTGAGTATGACAAACTAACCCATTATCCAAGATGGGAACATATGTGCCCAAAGATAATCATTCCATATTCTAAATATTTCGTTTAAAATAATGATAAAATTACATAAAACTGAATAAAGATCAGTGGTAAGTTACGAACCATTTTGATCAGTCTGAAAATAATTTGGTGGTCAAAGGGATCAAGTGGCAAGTCATGACAATTTTCTAAAGCGAGTGTTTTCTATACACAAGGCAGAAATATTAATAAAAGTGCCGTCTGAAATTCGCTGCTTCCTGTGAGACAGTATTAGACATCTTCCCTAGCACTGAACCAGCACCTAGTTTGTCTTCCTCTTGTTTGTATGGAGAACTGACGTCCTAATTCAATCATTCACAGGCACCATCGAAAAATTCGTAGAAACGACTAGAAGATTAAAATTAGCATGAAAGTTAAAGGAATATTAATGAAGTAACATATTTCACTGGCATAACTCACTTTTAAATGACAGGCTCGATAAAGACGTAATATATTTCACTGGCATAACTTACTTTTAAATGACAGGCTCGATAAAGACGTAATATATTTCACTGGCATAACTTACTTTTCAATGACAGGCTCGATAAAGACGTAATATATTTCACTACTATAACTTACTTTTCAATGACAAGCTCGATAAAGACGTAACATATTTCACTGGTATAACTTACTTTTCAATGACAGGCTCGATAAAGACGTAGCATATTTCACTGGCATAACTTACTTTTCAATGACAGGCTCGATAAAGACGTAAAGGACACTTCATAACTCGCGCTTTTCCTCAACTTTACAGCCAAACAAAACAAAAAAACAGTTCATTCCAGTCAAGTTGATACATCAAGTATGACAATGAGTTTTAAAAACCCGTGTTATAAAATCCTTAGTTGGTAGATGTGGTAATATAATAGCATTATATAAGGTTGAACCGCTACAACAATGCTTGGAAATTGATGCAAGTTCTATTAGTGAACTAAAGAGCACAAATTGTATGTTCCATTAGTGAACTAAGGAGCACAAATTCTACGTTCCATTAGTGAACTAAAGAATACAAATGGTACGTTTCATTAGCGAACTAAGGAGCACAAAGGTACGTTCCATTAGCGAACTAAGGAGCACAAAGGTACTTTGGCTCAGCCTTGTTCGCTAAGGCAAAATGCAAGAGCTCCACAAAAAACCTATTTTTAAAAAGTTCTAATCAGATGACGGCAAAAGCAATTCACTGACCAAGATTTTGCACAACTCATGTAGGTGGTAGACCCAATTCTAAACAATCCTTTAAACTCACATATTTTGCAGCTCAATAAATTGTTACTTCCACGCAGTCACGAGATTTTGAAGTTCCCTTCGAAAATTGCTGTCGTGTCTACCATAATTTTTTTCAGATAAAAGGAGTAAACTGTTCTAGAACTGCCCCACCTTTTGTGAACCTTCCATGCCAGACAATTTATAGAATAGAATAGAATGAAGCTATAGAAACGGACCTTCTGGCCCATTCTTGGGTTGGATAATCACTTCGATAATTATTCAGCCAGCCAAAGCAAATTAATTTCGAACCTTATACTTTTTTCTGAAAATTCGAATTTCACTGACAAAAAGTTGATTTCTGACCTTCAGACCCTGCTTCTAGTGTCTAGTCTTGTAATTACTAAAGCTAGTCGTGCACCATTTTTTTCATTAATATGCCTGTGTTGGTTTCACTTAAACACTTTGTTTCAACCAACAAAATAAAAAATCATAGGATAAATACCCTAAAAATTGCAATGTAAGTAAAACAGATTATTCTAAAATTTCCGAAAAAATTCGTTTATGAAATTCTAAAAAATGTAGTAACTGAAACCATTAGTGTTTAGTTTCACACATGAAAGCCTGAAAGAAATACGTAGTTTTTGACAATGCAACTTCAGAAGACATGTTCACACACCTTGAAAATAACTAACAAATTAAGCTTAACCCGTGCGTGGTTTTCCACGTCAATTGACGTTACATTTTTTTTAACTACCACTGATTTTTTACCTCAATTGTTTTTCAAATAATTCAAGTAACTTTCAAACAACCATGTGAGTGAATTTTAAATGTCGTTTCTTAGTTTTTTTTTTGGGGCGGGGCATTTTTTCTGATTTTTCGTAACCACAGGAGGTACACTACGTGTATATTAACGAGACCACGAACGGCTTAATTAATTACTGTCCCTACTTTTATGATTTTCTCACCTGTACAGCAGCAGGCAACCACGAGCTACTGGTCAGTGCTGGCGGTAGTCTGCACTCCGTCTCTGGCAACATCTTTAGGAAAAATTCTTGCCGTGAGTATGCGTATTTTTACAAATATAAATATTTATTGAGCCTAACATCTTTAGGGAAAATTCTTGCCGCAAGTATGCGTATCATTACAAATATAAATATTTATTGAACCTAACATCTTAAGGAAAAATTCTTGCCGTGAGTATGCGTATTTTTACGAATATAAATATTTATTGAGCCTTACATCTTTAGGAAAAATTCTTGCCGTGAGTATGCGTATTATTACCAATAGAAATATTTATTAAACCCTATAAATGCTTTCAAGTGTTGGCCATTGAGTTGAAAATTACTGTATTGCTGGCAAATCGTTTATTATATAGCTACAATAAATGCATGGCTAGATCTATTACCTGAACATGGATCATCCAGTGACCTTTAAGAGGTACCAACTGTCACAGTTTTGTAACTCTAAGAAAGTTCTACCTAAAAGTACAAGCATGTTATCTACATATACAAACATGTTACCTAAAAATACAAACGTTACTTAAAAATACAAACACGTTTCCTAAAAATATAAACGTTACCTAAACGTACAAACATGTTACCTAAAAATATAAACATGTTACCTAAAAATGCAAACAATAGCTAAAAATACAAAGATATTAATTGAAAATACAAACGTGTTTGAATTATCGTGGGCATTAAGTGACTTTCATTACTAAACACTAAAAAACACAAATTTCAAACACGGAAATAAAGATTGGTGTAAATCTTTATTAATTCCTACGCTGTTCCGAACAAAAACGTCTTGCCATTGCAAAACTAAAACTTCTGTACCAAAGTGTGCAGGTAGTGCTGCAGATTAGATTTAACGCGTTGACTCCGAAGTGGCACGTATGTGGGCCACTTAGGTTAGGTTCTGTAAATTTTACAGTGCCTTCTAGTAATAATGTGTACAAAGTGAAGATTTACACCGGCCAGGCAATCGGAGGCAACGTGTTAAGGAGCTTCAGTAAACCAACACAACTCGCCACGAAAATTTTATTTCACTTTCAACGTTTTAGGTTCCAAAAAGTCACCAAATTTTGAGATGTTTCTTATATTATAAAAAGCTTAAACGTAAACATTTAAATTTTGACGGAACATTATTATTTCAAACCACAATATATTTTGTACTTATTTTATCCGTGTTTTTCATTACTTAGGTTGCCACCATCTCCTGTAACGCACAAAACATACCTTAGTTCCGCTTGCTTGTATTTTCCAATTCATTTTTCTCATTGCAGATTGTGGTATCCGTTTGAGCCACAAAATCGTTGGAGGAAGTGTCACCACTATCTCAGAGTTTCCTTGGATGGTTGGAATTGCATTTAAGAGCACAAATTTCACATTCTGCGGAGGCACACTCATAACTGATCGCCATGTGCTCACAGCAGCCCACTGCGTCTACAGGTAGAGCCTTCTTCTTCTTCTTCTTTGTCGTGTTTATTTGGGGCTTCGAAAACTAGTCCGTGTAGCCTTAGGTCTGAAGGTAGGTTAATTTTTTCTTTCGTTTACAATGTTTCCTTTGTTCCAAGGAATATAACGTGGTAAAGGGAAGAATAAAAATTCCTACAGGTAGAGTCTTCTTCTTCTTTGTCGTGTTTATTTGGAGATTCGAAAACTAGTCCACGTAGTTCCAGGTCTGAAGGTAGGTTAATTTTTTCTTCTGTTTACAATATTTCCTTTGTTCCTACCAGGAAAACGTGGTAAAGGGAACAATGAAACTTCCTACAGGTAGAGTCTTAGTCAGAGGTCTTCAAACTTTTATCCGTCGCGATCCTCTTTAAAAGATTTAATTTTGTACGACCCTTTTAACTTTAGCAGAATGAAGAATAAAATATAAATATAGCAGAAAAAGTTAGTGTGTATAAAGAAATTGGTTATACTGTACAAAATACACATATTAAAAAATTATAAAAAGTAATATGTAAAGTGTATTTCAAAAATAAGAATCGATTGCGTATATTAAGGGTATTAGGTATAAAAACTTTAATAACATAAGGAACACCTCATTAATGTTTGATCTTGCTTTTTCTCTCAGTAAATTTTTGAAAACCATACATACGAATGTGAAATCTTGCAGCTTTTCATAATTAAGAACCCTTCATGTTTCTATCTCAGTTTTAAATTGGGCTCATATAGACTCAATAGAGTTGGTATGAGCACGTTCCTCACTAATAAACCCCTAATTATGATTAACTACACTATGATAACAACCTGCTTCATTAATAGCCGCAGGATAGGATGGATATCCATCACTTTTTATAATAGATCCAGGTAAGACGTTATCTATAATGAAATGGTGTATACTTTCCGTTGTTCGATCCTCCAGTAGCGACATTCTAACCTCACCTGTTGTCTCCGTGATAATTCCAATAACCCATTTGGTTACTTTAGTGTAACTTGCCTCATAAGTGGGGTTATATATAGTCCTACGCCGGCAACAAGCTGTTTAATCTATCTGAAACACCATTCATTCATCACTCAATCTCTCTTCACCTGAATACCATACACTTACAGATATAAAAAAAAACCTCTTATAACAGTATATGTTTTTTCTGGAACGTCGCATAAAATTACCACCTGATAATTCGAGAGCTTTAGGAAATAAAGATAGGCAGTTTGAATACATTTTGAAATTGTAATCTTCGGAAGCCGGCCATGAATATTCTTAACTAGGCTTTTGGTATAAAATCAGAATCTGTTGCTGCACCTATTAATATATCCAGCGAAATTACGGCTATTTCTAATCACATTCATGTATGAGCCACACGAGTCACATATAATCTACCTCCATAGAATGCCAAGTCTCTAGAAATTCAACACCTTCTTTTTTCATCTCAAAATATCCCTGAATTAGGAAAGAAATTAAAACTATTTTCATTTTCCATAAAATGTGTGTATTTATACAGGTGACCCAAGAAAATATTATTGAAGAAAATATTTTTTTAAACTTTCCCCTAAGCTTACCAAGTACTTAATTATAATTGGTTTGATTATTTCAAAATTTAATTCGTTTTCTGTGAACTCTTCCAGACATGGAAACACATCACATGAGTTACTTTTTACATTGATCAACCATACATTAACTGTCTTCAGGAAAGCTTGAATTTATGAAGTTAATGTAAGAACATTTGTATTTTCGCCTCGTAATGATATATTGAGGTCATTAACACGTTAAGTGCGAAGTGACCCACCGGTGGGTCACTCAGGTTAGGTTCTGTAATTTTTTTAAAGCCTTTTAGTGACTGTATGTACAAAGTAAAGATTTACACCGGCTAGACAACCGCACTTAACGTGTTAAGCTTGTCAAGAATATCTGATAAATAACAAAGTTTGGAAAGCTAATTTTCGCTTTGGAAATGTTTTCCCAAATCTGAGTCGTAACCTGATAAAAAAAACATGACTTCATTTTTTAAAGCGATCAGCCTTCTTAAAGCCCGACTTATGGAAAGCCATCGAACGTCAGTGCGAAGTAGCAAGAATTCAAAATCTGAACCCATTTCTTTGTACAAATTTGTGTACAATGCAATTAATTATTTCAACTGAATCTTGTAGCACTGCACTCAATTCTTCGTTAATTTTTTCGTTGCTAGCACCCCACAATGAATCATACAATGAGTGAAGGTTATACCTTCATTGCATACAGACCTGACTTTATTGTGGAAACCAACATTTTCCCCCGTCATTGCTGCTGTACCATCGGTGCACACCCCACACACAGTTAGCCCAAATTAATCCTACTTTCTAAAAAAGTCATCTACTTTTTGAAATATTGCTTCACCTGTCGTATGTCCTTCTAGCGGCCTGCAAAAGAGTAAGTCTTCATAAACATCGCTGTTTCAGCATTTTTATTAAGTTTGAGTGTTCTATAAATGGTTAATATTTATGAATTATTTCATGAATATTTATGAAATATTTATCAATATTTATGAATTATCTATCGTAGAAAATGATATATTTTATTCTGAAATAACATTATTACATGAATTAGAAAAGTATGATCCTACATTTCGCGACCCCCTTTGAATGGTCGCGCGACTTACCTTAGCATAGTCGTAGGGCAACACTTTCCAGAAAATGGTCACCTGGCGGTTACCACTTTCTGTAAAATTTTGGTGACCTTGATTAAAAAAAAATTAGAAAATGCAACTTATAATATGTAACAATAACAGAAATAAATTATATTTAAAATAAACAAGGCGTAAAAGTGGGTATTATTATTTTTTTAGTTAATTAAATACACTTGAACAAGTTTCTTCGAGGTGTATGAAGAACATGTTATGATTTATACATTCCATACGAGTGTATCAAAGTACATTGTGTTCAAGGAAAGTGTATCCAGGGAATACAAGGGAAGGAAAAGTTTCATATCCAATTACCATGATAAATATGTCGTCTTCATACGATAAGATGCCATTATGATACACACAGTAATGCAGTGCATAATTTATGTATGATGAACATTATGGATGACTGCATGATGGTTTGGCACAAATGCAATTTGAAATGGCAAGAGAGGTTAGTAAGATCTCTTTAATTAGTTTTTAACTCGACATTCGTTTAGAGACTTTTAAAGGCAACTAAAAAATTAAAATTTAAGATTAAGAACCGAGGCAAATGAGATTTACCAATTCAATGTATTTCGTGTATGAGTTCCAGAAGACACGCACTCATCCACAGTATCTAATTCGAACACTGAATCCAAAACATCAAATCAGATCCAACAGCCAGTTAACACCTTCATTGCGGTATGACCCACCGGTGGGTCACTTAGGTTAGGTTGTGTAATTTTTTTCAAAGCTTTCTAGTGACTGTGTGTACAAAGTAAAGATTTGCACCGGCTAGGCAACCGCAATGAATGTGTTAAGTTCATACGTATTAGGAATTTTCACTAACCACGTTTATAATCTATAATCACTGACGCATAACCACCTCTGAGAGTGTTGATGAAGACTCAGTTGATGTAGAAGTCTGAGAGTGTTGATGGAGACTCCGTTGATGTAGAAGTCTGAGAGTGTTGATGGAGACTCCGTTGATGTAGAAGTCTGAGAAAGTTGATGGAGACTCCGTTGATGTAGAAGTCTGAGAGTATTGATGGAGACTCCGTTGATGTAGAAGTCTGAGAGTGTTGATGGAGACTCCGTTGATGTAGAAGTCTGAGTGTTAATGGAGACTCCGTTAATGTAGAAGTCTGAGAGTGTTGATGGAGACTCCGTTGATGTAGAAGTCAGAGTGTTGATGAAGACTCCGTTGATGTAGAAGTGATGAATCTTCTTTTTGTCTCAGGTATCAACAGCAACCGTCAGTACTGTACATAAAGGCTGGAGCAAGTGAGCGTCTGAACGCTGCCTTCACTCTCAACATCAAAGCAATTAGAGTGCATCCGAAGTAAGTACTCCCCTTGTATCCGGGGTCACCTCGTATCCGGGGTCACCTTGTATCCGGGGTCACCTTGTATCTGGGTCACCTTTTATCCGGGGTCACCTTGTATCCGGGGTCACCTTGTATCCGGGATCACCTTGTATCCGGGGTCACCTTGTATCCAGGGTCACCTTGTATCCAGGGTCACCTTGTATCCAGGGTCACCTAGTATCCGAGGTCACCTCGTATCCGGGGTAATCTTGTATCCAGCGCCACCAAGCCAAAATTGTTGTGTACAAAGGATTTAATGCAAGGGAATCAATCTTGACAAGACACATCCAAATATTTAGTGGACAGAAAAATCAAAATTCGTCAAGTAATTTGAAGCCTTGAAAATCCCTGCGCAGTGAAAATTCACCATTTTAGAGACCAAAGGTTAATAGACAATACCTTAGTTCGTTCAAAAAATGAATAAAAACTTAACCAAATAAAATAATTATGACACCTACCTGTAGATTTAATGGTCTTTTTTAAGTATAATTATCTGATGATAACAGTAGTGAACCACGTATTTTTCAACGATTCAAAAATATACTCTATCCAATTCAACTGAAATGTTTAAATGATTCAAATTTCATATCAATTCAGGTCTAAAAAAATCAAAATTAGGAACAAAGTTTTCAACTCGTGGGTATCACAACGCAAGATCTATTCAACAAAAACAAAAAAACTATACATATTTTCAATAAAGTTGGTACATAAGAAACAACAGCATTGGTTTCTTACTGAACGTCATCAAGTTCTGCATCACGCTAGAGCATCTGTAAAATTAAGTGTTTTGAATATAGCCAAGGGGTTCCAAACCTTTCTTTGACCTTGTACCACTTCATTATTTCGACAGATGATCAGGTACCCCTGAATTTTTATGACAGAAAGGCGAGTAGAAAAATAAAATTTCACTGAATTTTTAAAAGAACTTTTAGGTTTCAGGAACTATGAACTAACACTAAATGGAACCCTGTAGATACGCAAATGTACCCCAAATTGGGAACCAATGATATACATAAAGTCTCTTATAAAAGTCTCTCATGAAGTCTCAACAGCACTTCTTTCACAAACAGGATCCCTGAAACACACAAATGCAAAATGTGATAAAAACTTTAATAAGCTCTGAATACAATAAAACAAATCTGAATAAAATATCTTATCAATTGCATTTGTGATAAATTTTTGAAACGGTAAAGAGACTTTATGGACACCCTATAGAGCATCAGATTCCTTTTCTCCTTCATAAACGTTGGTTTTGTCAAGGTACACAGAGTTCAAAACTGCATTCGACATCGCCGTTGTGGCATTGGAACATCCAGTCCAGTTCTCAGCCACGCTGCTACCTGTCTGTCCACCCAGTGATTCAGAACCCGCTGATGTTTACAAAAACGGTGCGTATTTTAAAAAAATTCTCAAACCAAAAGACTTCGAGTCTTATTCCAATGAAGTAGACCTGTGTGTGAAAAAGATCATGTATTTTTTAATTAATTGTGTTAATATTATCATAATACATTAACATTACAGGAATTTTTGCATTGAACGGGAAGAAGGATAATGGCAAAAAATGTCACGTGTTTTATAGCAACTCAGCTTATTTTGCATGCACAATACAATAGTTATTTAGTTCTCCCATCTTTCGTATAGTACGTGACACCAAATGTACACTTGTACTAATACACAATGACTTTTATTTTAAAGGGTTGATTAAAAAGTTTCTCGGTATGTCTGCCACACTATTCGTTATGCTCTATACGTAGCACAACCACACTTCTTTATTAAGATCCTGCATTTCCAGTACACTTTAGTTCCTCACTCTAAATTTGACGAGTTAACATCGAATCACAACTACTAAATATGAACGATTACTCTTTCTAATTATAAATCCACATTTACCAATTCAGTTTAAAATGTTCTAGACCTTTTAACCTCAGAACGACGAAAAGGGCCTGAGAGGCCCAGTGTCAGAATTAACAAGCCCCTCTAATATTTTTTCATGAACCTCAATAATAGCAATAGAACAAATGTTTATGACATTTCTGTTACGTAGTTTGAAAGAAAAGTAATTGAAAAGTGACTGAGCCTTATAGGCCCACCTAGTCTCCGATGCTGATTATTTTTATCCGTCGTTCTAGGGTTAAATCATCACTTAAAATATTATCATCACAACAGGAGTTGTTATTGGCTGGGGAAAAACGGATGATCGCGGCACAGTATCAACTCAACTCCAAAAAACAACAGTCGACCTGATGACACCAGCCGAGTGTCGTAGGCAATCCAGCTATGATTCTTCAGAAATTAACAACAAGATTATTTGTGCCAGTTCTCCAGGCAGAGATTCTTGCCAGGTGAGGCGTAGCACTGATACCGTTTCAGTTACTTGCTCGATTATCCAATCATTTAATACAGGGTGTCTCAAAAAAATGTACTCACCCTTTAACCGTTGCTAACATGCTGTCTTCTTTGTGTTGCAGGTGTGAGGTTTGAACCTTTGCGAACATGATTTTTTAATCACATTTAATCATGTTCGCAAAGGTTCGAACCTCACACCTGCAACACAAAGAAGACAGCATGTTAGCAACGGTTAAAGGGTGAGTACAATTTTTTGAGACACCCTGTATTAGCACTAAATCAGAATAAGCTGGTCACAAAGTTAGTCCGATACCGTTTCAGTTACCTGTTCGATTATCCAATCATTTAATATTAACACATTACATTATTATTATTATTATATTCCTAGTTTAACCCACACAAAAATTACAATAAGCTGGTCAAAGTTAATAATATTTTAGTAAAGTAGGAAAACGTGTTCCTATGGAAGGAATTAAGGTAGTGTATATATGTATGTACTGAGCTGCAAACATATCAGTCTACACGACCTGCAAAGACCAAAACACGAGGATCTAAATCTTCCAGAAAAATAATCGGGAAGTGTAC
>VCRD01000111.1:33616-56924 GCA_006783055.1 Trinorchestia longiramus
TAATTGCCGCAAAAGGCGGACCTACACCATATTAAATTATAATTTGTTGATTTTTGAAGGTGTTTCCATTATTTTGTCCACCACCTGTATGTACTGAGCTGCAAACATATCAGTCTACACGACCTGCAAAGACCAAAACACGAGGATCTAAATCTTCCAGAAAAATAATCGGGAAGTGTACTAGAATTACACCTTTTTCAGACTCATATTGTTTGAAAAACAACTGAAATTTTTTCATTTCACTACGATGTCACGTATTAAGATTTATTAAAGCAGTCACCCACTAACGACTGAGTTACGTATAGCTGTTCTAAAAATCTTTGATGTTTGGATGGCGTCATGATCGAGTTACTCAGTTTCTTGCACATCCTGTAGAACAAAAGAAGCACACTCATTAATAAATTTTCAAAACTATGGTATAGTATATTCTTTACTTAAACTCTCTGAAACAAACTAGCCGCACAGTCAATAAATGTTCCAATCTCTCTGACATCTATGAAAACTGAGAAAATGAATTATTTCGTAGCTACACGTTTTCATCAGACTCATCTAGTGCCCCTACGAGCCTCTACCTCAAGTCGCACCACAGAGGACGGGAACAGTCGCTGGGAGCAACATCACTAGTCTTAAGATGTTAGCGTTAAAAATTGGACACTCGATCCCATGTTCTGTATGATGTATGAAAATAAAGTGGACTTTTGTACAGGGTGATAGCGGCGGTCCACTAATGGTGTCCAACAACAACATCATAGAAGTCATCGGTATCGTGTCATGGGGAATTGGCTGCGCAGAACAACAATATCCTGGCGTCTATACAAAGATCTACTCGTACAGGTACAAGGCTTTTTTCAGAGATTACAAAGGATTGAAAATGCGCCTCAGTCATTTGTATATGCTAGAGATTTCATGACAAAACGATCTAGTTATATGAAAGAATTTAGAAGCAAGGTGTTGTGGGACGAAATAAGAATTTCATTTTTTAGAGTAAGGATTTTTTCTAATGGAAATATTCTCGGGAACCTTTGAGAATAAAGAATCCACGTATTTTTAAAAGTCTGCTACATGTTTTCAAAAGTTTTGCGCGCTATTTCATAAAAAACACCCTTAAGTTTCCTCAAAAACACAGCGACCAACCAAAACAATGAACCCTATTTTACAGAACCTGGATCAAGGCGATGACTCGTTCAGGTACCAAGTGTGAAGCAAATCCCATCGTCAAAAGCGTACAACCCGAGAACGCTGTTGACTATCGCAAGGAGCATAACATCTTCAACACGGATTCTGATGACGGTGTCGAGTTGTATCCAGCTTTGAGACCGGCAGAAAGATTCAGAAACAAATACTTGCTTCATTTCGAGCAGCCAAAATCTTTTGCGTTCCAGAGTCCGATTTTTGATTACGACAAAAACGATGAATTTGATTATGTTTCAGAAAATTCTAAACAGAATAGCGGCATAGAAGGAGAAAGTGAAACTCGACCACAATCACAGACACGAGTAAATATTTTTGACAAACCTCCTGGTAATGTACTACAATATCATGAACATGCTGAGGACCCACTTACGTTTCCTAAACCAGGGTCCAATGCTGAAACTTTTTCAGCTAGCGAAGTCAGAGAAACGTCACTGCTTAGTAACTTCCCTGGGAATTCTCATCCTTCGGTCAAGAATAGGCACACATCGGGAGACAGAGCTGTATTATCACAGTCCTTTCAGTCAACAGTTCCAATTCTATATGATGAAGGCGAAGATCTAGCAGACATTTTTAGACTCGTCAACGAAGAATTAACTTCCAACGACGAACGTTCAAGTCAGTACGAAGATAACGATGAACTCCCTGTTTCAATAGGCGATAGAGATGTATCGTCCAATACGTATATGAAGCATGAAGAAACACCTCATGAAGCCGCTATTTCACATCTCGTAGAAACTTTGACTCGTCAAGATCAGTCTGACTTTAAGGAATTTGTTAAAGAGCCATTGGAACAGAAACCTTCGGGAAACGAAAATCAAGTACCTCAACTAAATGTGCCCGTTGTGGAAGTCATGCGAGAGGAATCCATGAATAAAAATCCTGAGCCAGAGTCATTAACTAGACAACACCTAACGAACACGACAGTTGCGAACCCGTCTTTCACTGAACACTCATACGAGTCACTTAACCAACAAGATCTAGCTAGTAGTCGGGTTAAAGGAACTGCACAGACAGTAGAAAACAGACGAACAGTTATAAAGACCACCATAGAAACATCAAAGAACGAATCACTTGAAGAAAATGAACACGGTGAGAAAATCAAAGGAGAAAATCAAGATCTAGAAGCAGTAGCTGCTGTGACAGAGAAACAAACTGCAGCGGTAGAATTGCCTAAAGAAGAGGCAGCCACTGATCAAATTAAGATTCATTCATCATCGGACAATCAACTCAACTTCCAGCTAACAGCTGATGAAAAGCCCAGTCCTAAAATAAAAGTTGATGAACAGTCCAATTTTGCACTTACTGGTGGAACGCACGGTTCGGAAATTCCTCATGACGGGTTATCTAATCCTGTCAAGTTAGTTACTAAACAGCCCAAAGATAAAACTGAGCAAGATCTTTCGCTCACATCTGCAACGGTTACCGACAAATACCACGAGAAATTTAATTCAAAACCTCTAGTAAATGAAGGTTCTGCACCCAGCTCAATGGATGGAGTCACTCTCCAAAACCATCAATCAAGTCAAAACTCCGTGTACCAAGCTATCCTGGACAAGATAAGGGCAGCCGCAAACCAAAGGGATACGATCGGTCTTCTGAACAGCGGTAGCAGTTCATCGTTATATACGAGTTTTAACGATGAATTCATCAACAGTGAACAAAATAGTTCGCCAGTAGTAAAAATCGTGACAGGAACAGATTTACCAACTAGTGGACGGCCCAGCAGCACTGACACTTCACTCATCACGATAGCAGACGTGTTGGGACAGAGACCTTACCCAAGTTCCACTCCGCCGCCTTTGGATATAGAGGCGATTGAAGACTTGATCCATAGTCTCGGTCAAAACGAACGAAAGCTTGAATCTCAATATTTTGGTGAAACGTTGGAACTTCACAAAAGAGATACAAACTTGGAGAAACCGGATAAAATGATGGAAGCTACGATGCCTGTTAGACTTGATAAAATATCTGACGCGTTTGACAACGATTTTGTGATAAATGTAAATGAGAATGTAGGTACAAACAGAGGAAATGATGCAGATGCTGATTTAGTGACCGCCATACTGGAGCTGCAAGATGAATTAATCCGAAACCTTTCAAGATTGCAAACAGAAAGTGGAATGATAAGCAATGGTACAGCTGATGCAACGGAGGGTACAAGTAACACATTAGTATTAGGGCAGCACGTCATCCAAACAAGTAAACCCAATTTCCTAAACTTGTCTACCAATTTCGATGCAACGACTTCTACTTCAATTCCCGAAGAGGAAATGAAGAGTGAGAACCGTCCACCTGCGATAAAACTGGAAGGTCAATCAGGTACTGGAGAGATAGCAGGAATGTTAAGTATTGGTGAAGATGGCCAAGTAAACGTCGCGACAGAAGCCGAAAAACCTGATAGTATTGTGTCGAATAGTGAACTTCCCAATGAAGCAAGTAGTTCTATTCTGATAGAAGCTCATTCAATCGAAATAGGAAATCAAAATGGCTACATCACGTTTAAAAATTTCACCATAGGCAAGCCAGGTTACAACTTTTCCTTGTCTTTTGATGACATCGACAACAGAACAGCGATCATTCTGGGAGAAGATCCGAAGAAAAATGTCGGGAACGATTTGGTCATTACACTGAAGAATTTAACTATCGGGAACCCAGGCTACAATTTTACATTAGATTTTGATGACATTGATCACAACGTTACAATTTCGAAAACTAATACGAGTTACAGTGGAATCCAGATTAGTCACATCGAAAATGATTCGAGAGATCAAATTGTAAAAACCCTCGCCACACCTGACACCCTAAGTGTGAAGGATAAACAACCGTTGAGGATAAAGCTGAATGATGAACACATAAGACAGAAAGGGGATAAACTCACGGTGACCAATACGATAAATAAGCATACAAGTGGCGACAATAATGATCTTTTAGTGCAGTACGTCATTAGGAATTCAGAAGATAAATCAAAAGACCATGTTAAACAGTCAACCATAAACACAGAACCTGGAAATTCTGGAATGTTAGCATCAACAAATAAAACGATGAATGTGGGAGGCAGCTTTAAAGAATCAGAATCCGTAACAAATGACAACAAAGGTATCGTTGTAAGCGAAGGACTTCGAACCGGAACAGGATCTGCACAAACTGACGTTGAAAATGTAACAGAATTAGTACTGAATAACGGAAATACAAGCAAAATCGAGACCGTACGTAGAAACACAACTGTACGTACCGACACAGAAGTAGAACTTGTGACATTGGATGAAAACACGAACATTTCGGAAGCGCCTGCGGAAGAAACAACTGTGGTTAGTGCGACTGAAGTATCCGTCATGTCAGGGCCGGAAGAATGGGAAAGGTTAAGGGTTATTCAGCAGAGGATCGAGCAGATTCAGGAAGAAGAGAAACAAGAGGAAGATCATTCCTTCTTGGGAATGCTTCAGAGGCACATTTTCCCAGCATCCACGTCAAGAAGGCGCATCAACGACAAAGTGAGAGCCTACAGAAAGCCTGAGGATGATCTAAATGAAGCGTTACGCAAGATTTTCTCTCACAATGACTACTACTACGATGAGTCTGATACAAATTGGGGTTATCGGTGAACTCACCAAGTATAATTATTTTGATAGAATAAGAAGTTTGGAAACTAGGGTATAATTAAAAACTGAATGATTTAACATTCCGAGAAGCGTCTCTCATGCAAAGAAAGTTTGATAACACTCTAGAAATGGAAATATTCCGAATTCAATTTCTAATTATGTCCTAGTTTTCACACACCTTTTTAATGATATTAGTTTCTTTTATGTAAATTATTTCAACCCAAGATATATTTATTTATTTATGAATAATCTTAGTAAAGAGAAATTACACACTCTCCCCTGTCCACATTAATTAACATCATTTCACAGTATCTGGAAGTGCTTAAGGATAAAACAAACTGTTGAAGAAGGCGCAACGGAAATAGTAAGAATAATCGGTGCTTACGTATTATCGAGAGGACCTTTAAAAAAACGACTCAAAAATTAAAGTAAATTATTTATTGAAACGGTTAAAACAATAAAATAACATTACATTTGTAATTCCTAACCTAACCTAACCTAACCTAACCTAACCAACAAACCCTGTGAAAAAAAAGAAAAAGTAAAAATCAAAGGTCCTCCCGATAATACGTAAGGACCGAATAATCGCTTCACTATTCAAAGGTTGTACACTCGACAACCTGGTTTGAGTTCAACATCATCGTACTCTAACTACACTAATTCTTACTCCCACAATTTATACATTCTCAAAGGACTAAAATTCATGGTTTGTTCAGCATTTGTAGTGAACCCACCTTGCAACAGGAAAGGTAGAGCTGTAGAAAAAATGTACACAAGATAATTATTGAAATAAAAACAATACTATGCGAGGTTGACTCCCCTGATCTACTGACGTCATTTCAAGAAGTGGTTTGATGTTGTAATCAACCTTCCAGAACATTTCCTCACCTTCAATGAGTGATTTTACTCCGCTGATAAAAGGTTGGAAAAACTCAAGTATTTTGTTAAAACAATTTAAAATACTTCAACAAAATATTAAAAGCCTCTTTCTCCCTCAAACACAACACCTCTTTCTCCCTCAAACACAGCTCCTCTTTCTCCCTCAAACACAACACCTCTTCCTCCCTCAAACACAACACCTAGAATAGAATAGAATGAGGCTATAGGAACGAACCTTCTGGCCCATTCTTGGGTCGGATAATTACTTCGATAATTATTCGGTAGTTTACCCAAGTCCCATGCCGTATTTCTAGCCGCGTCAACCATGTCGGCAGCGGGATTCGAACCCGGGTCTTCCCGCTCGAAAGCGGATTCGCTCACCAGTCGACCAAGCTGGAGATATTATGAATTTATTATGACCTCTTCCTCCCTCAAACACAAACTCCTCTTCCTCCCTCAAACACAACATTACACCAAACAATTTTTCCATAGTCACTCACCACTCCAAAGTGCGGTCATGATGAAGCCACCGTGGTTACGTATAAATTTAAAGAGCAGCAAGGATAATGAAAGCATAATTTAAAATACATATCTTCTATAGAGATAATATACAATAATTTGTGTAGAACAGAAATAAATACAAAGCGCATGTAGGGAAGATGAACATCTACGCAGAGCAGGCAGGCACCTTCATGTCAAGTCACATTACTACTGTAGGGTGTCCATAAAATCTCTTTACCATTTCAAAAATTTATTAGAAATGCAATTAATAAGATATTTTATTCAGATTTGTTCTATTGTATTCAGTGCTTATTAAAGTTTTTATTCACATTTTGCATTTGTGTGTTTCAGGGATCCTGTTTGTGAAAGAGGTGCTGTTGAGACTTCATGAGACTTTTATAAGAGACTTTATGGACACCCTGTACTTCTACTACACTACAGAGTGACTTCCACAAAATATGACATGGTTTCTTCTTTTCTGTCGAGCATAGGATCAATATGAAGTAGAAATCACACTTGACAGACTTGGGTGTGTGTTCTGGGTGCTGCAGAACACACAAAAATTGTGTTGTAATACAGAGGTCTTCTTCTCGTCTTTCCAATGCAGTCGGCAGTCGCTCGCATAAATTTCCAGTAAAGATATCATTAAACAAACACAAGCTTCACGCGTTTAAGTTTCAGCTTTGTAAAAAGTTAGTTTTTAAGTAGGTTTACCAGCAGCAGATAAGTTTTTTATAGTTATATGGGAAGAAAAAATTTCCTCTATGAACAACAAAAGATTTCGATAAACCCTTTTCTATATCAGGAGGGCATAATTACCACTATTACAAGCACAGTTGTTTGATTTCTTGAGAATACATTAACAACGACCAGCAGCGCTGCCCCTGAAGTCCAAAAATATTCATCCAAATAACAGATTCTTCGCACATTTCCTACAGACTGTAAATGTAAATCGCTGTAGGAACAGATTATTTATATTAATCACGATGATTTTCTCGAGTCTCTTCCGAGGCTCTATCTCCATAAGTAACACACCTAGAAAATAGTAACAATCAATACCACGAATACGAGTATCTTTGTGGAACATCTCGTCACTTTTACAATTCCGGTACAGCCCTACATTTTGGGGAAAACAAGGCATTTGGGATAAAACTAGGCATTTTAAATAAAATAAAACCTTTTGAATACAACCCGGAATTTTAGGTAAAACCAGGCATTTTGGGTAGGACTATGTATTTTGAATAAAACAAAGTATTTTACGTAAAACTAGGCATTTTGAATAAAACCAAGGATTTTAGGTAAAACCAGGCATTTCACGTAAAACTATGCATTTTGAATAAAACCAAGTATTTTATGTAAAACCATGCAGTTTGAAACTACACCAGGCAGTGGTCGGCTTTTAATAG
This sequence comes from Trinorchestia longiramus, assembly GCA_006783055.1. Taxonomy (NCBI): domain Eukaryota; kingdom Metazoa; phylum Arthropoda; class Malacostraca; order Amphipoda; family Talitridae; genus Trinorchestia; species Trinorchestia longiramus. Next base: position 41,196 of record VCRD01000111.1, read on the forward strand.
CTTGTGAAATATTTTATTTAAGTACCAAAGAAACGACGAGTCCGCCAAAAGACTCAATCACTCATGGATAAAATGCAAGCAGCATTTGAAGACAAGAAGCTATGCACCGAATTTATCAAACAAAAAAGTTACTAAACACACGTTACTTGTAATTAATAACATTCAACATGAACGTGTTTCTAAATACATGAAATGTAGCTTATTTTCCCCAAAAAAACTTGAGTAAGACAACAATCCAGCTCACAATACAAAAGCGGCGCAGCCACACATAACGTTGATGTAATTAAGTATTAATATCATTATTTCAGGAACGCAGTATTCTCGAAATAGAGCAGACTACAGACGCTACAAAATAGGTAATAATAAGAATAAAGTTGAACTCCTCACTCGCATCCCAAAGAATACATCCTGCAAGAGTTCTCAATGAACAATTTTCTGCACTTAATCATCAATCAACCCAATGGAGACAAATTGATTTCGTGATTGAATGGATTATTATGTACATTACCACACACACCTAGAACATGCTTTAAGTTCATGTAATTTCACCGAACTTTTGAACGGAACATTTGGAATATAGGAATAAAATGAATTATGTCTTATGCACTCGAGGAAGGGCCCTGGTCCATATAGAGTAAATAAATAAGTTACATCCGCTTTGTTAGGCTCATTTTGATGCCAGAAGTATACCCACAAATTTAGTTCAATCAAGATGAAGCAATTTAATACAAATTCTTAGTAACAAGTACCGCAGAACAGCAAGAAGTTTTAGTGCCACATTCGGCACAGTCCGCTACATCCTGTAAGAATTCCAACCCTTTGGATATTGACCATACTTCTCGGTACCAACCGTCAAGTAAAGTTAACCTATAGTGATCAAATTACTTTGTAACTGAACAAAATCTTGCGTGAATTATCACTCACCATTACCGCCTTGTTCGGTAATTTCACTCACTTTAGGACGCATCACATAGAATACACGACTAAAGCGAATTATTTCTAATATGTGTACTTCAGAAAGGACATTGGCTCCTATAGAGTTAACTTTGTTGTGAACAACGGTAGCGAGAAGTGCCGTCGGCTTGCAAACGGTTTGCGAGTCAACTAAAAAAATTGACGTACACTAGCGCAAAAATATCAGTTGTATAAAAGAGAAAGTGCGAGCGGGACAAAGAAGGGATGAAAAGGAAGGACCTGAAAGGCTTACAAACTAAATACATAATTAACTCATGAAACAAGTGTCCCTGAATCGGAAGGAGAACCACGTGAGTCCCCATGATACTGACGAGGACAGACTATTAACCCTTTAGCGACGAATTTCTTTTTCTAGTTTCTACTTTTAAGCTCACAAAGACCGTCTGTACACTGATGCAATGAAGCACGCTGAGAGCCAGGCAGCCAAATGAACGACGCTGTAACATGCCGCCGCGTTCAAACCTAGTAGCAACCTCATATTGCTCACTGTTTAATTATCAGAACAATTCTCCCAAAGACCGTAAAAGAGGACCGTATGGTCCTTTTCGTCGCTAAAGGGTTAACATGCCCTTCATAGGGGAGCAGAGGCACAAGCAGCGCGAAATCCATCACACATACTGAAGTAAAATTTATTCAAAGCTCCCCCTCCTCATTTCCTAATACTTTTACTGATTTTTAAGGTGACGGATACGATTAATGCACAAAAGTCTTCTATAACTCAAAAGTCCTCCACCATTCATTAGGGTAATACTCTTCAGTGTACGACCATAGGTAGGTGGTCCTGTGCACTACTGCCATAGATATCAGTACACACTAAGATAGAGTGTGGGCTTCCGTAACATCAAGTGCTCATAAACACGTGTTACCCAATCCAACAAAACATAATCTATTGCGAAGCAGAGCTCAAAGACTGAAATTCTCGCTCCAAACTTCAATGCATGAATCCATTAACAGTCACAACACAGAGACCTGAAGCGTCTGCTTTTTGCACTGTAGTTTATTATTATTATATTCCTAATTTAACCACCGAAGTCGTTTGTAGTTTATTAAGTAAATGCGCTGCATCACGAAGAGAAAGAAACCCTTGGGAGAAGGAAAATCAGAATACGGATCCTTAATACACGGACCCTCAATATAGGAACCTTTATAATACTCCTAGAATACGGGGAATATATGTCGAGCATTGTAGGTCTGACTTACACAAAGTAACATCGCAAGGCACACCGAAGGACATCAATAGAATACGAGTGTACAGCAGCCGCTTGTACACTTAGCTAATTGGCCATCAATTCGCCTCCAAATGACATTTTAGGAGCATTTTTCAACATTTAAATACCATGAACTGCTACATCGTTGCTATCTCATACAGTAAGTGTCATTATTACAAGTGGTAAGATGCTGATACTCAAGGTAGGGGTAATTTTTCAAGCCCCATTTTTTCCTGAAGAGAAATGGAACACAAGCACACGCTGTTCATTGGCTGGTCACACAGCGTCTGAACAAGCAGAACGGTAACGTGTTCTAAGAGTTCTAGAACTGTTGAGTTATAGAACAAACAGAACAGTAACGTGTTCTCATAGTTCTAGAACTGTCGAGTTATGGAACAAACAGAACAGTAACGTGTTCTCAGACTTCTAGAACTGTCGAGTGCAGTGCTTAGTGAACATCTTAGGTTTTTCTAGCACACATTTTTTAAAAATATCAGTTTCCTTTTCGTCATTACAGGCTTAAGCCAGGAATATTATAATAATAATAATAATAAGACAACTTTACAACATAGTTTTTGAGTGGTAGATACGAGACTGAGGTGAAGTTTAAGAACCGAGCTGGAATTCTAGAACTCTAGTTCAACATACGACAGTTGCACCATGAACATCTTGCAACGAAAAAATGTAATGCAATTTTAAATACACTACGTTATTAACTTCGAGCACAGCAATCGCTAATTTCTAATTAGACCTTCAACTCAAAAAAATCAGGCATACAAGAAACAAAACAAATCTGCATAATTTAAACAATCATGTGGGAATTTCCCAAAGATAAATGCTACCACAACGCTGACTTAGTACACATAATCATTTACTAAGTACTTTTAAAGAAAAAGAAACGGCGTAAAACATTTTCATACGAAATAGTAATTTTATGTATTAAATTTCTCCCGGTCTACATTCCGAGATAACAGATTGAATAATGTGAATAATCAATAACTGAATAGAAATACTGATAAAGAAAATACATTTTGTACATTCATTAAGAATAATTGCTCATTTCCCACAATTTTAAGAAGCAAGCTAAGACTTCATACACGTATATATCATATCAAGGTTTTTTTAAAATATCGCAACTAGGACAAGTTTTACGTTGGTACAATAAAGATGCCGAGTCCAGGACACAATGTCTACGATCAAAGGCATTAGTGATGAAAAATTTAATTTACGAACGTTTCCATTCGGTTTATATGTTCCATTTATGTATATGTATATATATGTTCCATATATGTGTACATATATGTTCCAGGTGAACAGCATTGTCCCTAAAAACATGTAGAAAATAAAATTGACTAGGTGCGCACAGAGAAGTATGGATGAAACAGTTTAATATTAATTAAAATTTTACTGTAAAATAGGTCAATAAAGAACGTTTCACTAAAGCATCGAATAATTTTATCTTTGAACCGGTCAAGAATTAACAAAAAAAACAATAACAATGAGTGATAACTGTTTATATATATACGATTTTATATTCAACTGGCACCACTTGATATTCAACTGGCACCACTTGACATTCAACTGGCACCACTTGACATTCAACTGGCACCACTTGACATTCAACTGGCACCACTTGATATTCAACTGGCACCACTTGACATTTAGCTGCAGCAACATACCATTAGTGATTGACCTAACCAAGTGATTTTCATACATATTCCGTGGCGGATTTGTAGTTGTTCGCATACCAAAAACATTTCTATTATCACATTCATATACAAAAGCTGCAGAAGAGAGACAGGTGATGCATTGCTTCCTGCTTTACTGGTGGGTGGTACCGGTCAATGCTTGTTGCACAATGCAGTGCTTGTTGCACAATGCAGCGCTTGTTGCACAATGCAGCGCTTGTTGCACAATGCAGCGCTTGTTGCACAATGCAGCGCTTGTTGCACAATGCAGCGCTTGTTGCACAATGCAGTGCTTGTTGCACTATTGCAACGCTTGTTGCACAATGCAGCGCTTGTTGCACAATGCAGCGCTTGGTGCACAATGCAACGCTTGTTGCACTATTGCAACTCAGCCAAAACATTGAATAAAAACTTCCCAATACTTCGTCACTTCCAATCAAAAATTTACAGATTTAAAATTTCGTTCAAAATCGAGGGTAATTAACAGGTGTTGAATTCTAATAAACAAGGCAACAGAATACGAACTTGTCGCTGATCTCAAAGTGCGTACCGATGATGGTACCATTCCATTGATGATGGTATCATCCCATTGATGATGGTATCATCCCATTGATGATGGTATCATCCCATTGATGATAGTATCATCCCATTGATGATGGTATCATCCCATTGATGATGGTATCATCCCATTGATGATGGTATCATCCCATTGACGATGGTATCATTCCATTGACGATGGTATCATTCCATTGACGATGGTATCATTCCATTGATGATGGTATCATCCCATTGATGATGGTATCATCCCATTGATGATGGTATCATTCCATTGATGATGGTACCATCCCATTGATGATGGTATCCTGTCATACTAATCGATGATAGTATTAGTATCATTTCATGATCATCTAAGAAGAGAGCTGCGACTACGAAACACAATGATACTCAGAATAGTCAACTACATCAGGCAATACACTCAGTCTATATACGTATAATACATATGGTGGAAAACACGAGGTTAGAGACCTAAATAATATATATATATATATTTGTTTTCGGTTTATTATTATATTCCTAGTTTAACCACCGTTGTTTTCGGTATAGTAAACATATAGACAGGATACTGGACGTACCGCTTCTCATGAAGCATGATTAGCTCAGCGTACACTATGAGATATATAACAAATAATAAAATCGACCCATGTAGAGTTTATATGTGAAAACTGACGAGTTGTTTACTTTAACACGTTTCCCTGCGTATTGGTACACCCGTGTACCAACAGTGTTAACAGGGAATAATGCTTAAATACCTATACGCAGGGAACGTGTTAAATAATATTAACACTAATTCGGGGATTTGCGAGACTTAGTTGGAAAGATGAAAACGAAAATAACAAATGAAGTAGTCTTGGAACTTATGAAACTCAATTCCTAACTCGCCGTTTTCATTCAAAATCCAACAAACGACAGGCGAAAATTCCAACACATTTCATATTGAAATTTTTCGAATGAAAAATTACTTTCAAGGCAAAGAAGTAAAATTAAACAAACAATTATTCGGATGTTAAAATACGGGCAAGTTACTTTCATTTCATAGTATTGAAATTAAGCGAAGTTATTAATGAGTGAAATACTGAATGTCAACACAATATGTTGAGGAAATTTCAAGGTCAATATTGTGGCTCTGAAAACATATATAACATAATAATTGAATCCTCGATACTAGTTTTAATCGTGGTCAGTACAAGCACAAGTAGTGTAAATAATTCAGTTTCATGAATTACTTTCAAGGCAAAGAAGCGAAATTGAATAAAGTTTATCGTTACCTGTACAGAATTAGTGATACTAAAAATACGATATACAAGGCCCTAGATCTTCTACAAATGAGTAAAATAAGATACCAACTGAAACAGGGTTACATAGGATTATAACATTTCTACATGGTACGAGCCATGTGATATCAACCCAATTAAATGAAGCCGGAAGTCATGTACACAAAAAACATAATTAACTAGCAAAGGGAATGCCGAAACCATTAATAAGGCATGTACAAGGAGAGAGCAACAAATACGATGATGAAGATAATTCTAAATGCCAGGGAATGTTCACTGTAGATTGGAATTAAAAAAAAACGTGGGAAATGCGTCTCATGGTAAAAATACTAACACTAGCTGTATTCGTACGTTATATTAACGTTATATGATTGGTAGTATTTTGAGTATACAGGATACGAGGTAGTGAAAGAAAATACTGAAATCCAACTTCAGGGTGCAATACTTGGTTGCATTTTTAGTACTTAGTACGCAAGCTTATTGAGGTGAATAATCAAATGTTTGTTACTTAAAATAAATTTCCGTTTGATACGCAGCACTTGTTCCCGATTACAACTTTCGAACTTTACAATTAATATCATTTGAATTATTGATAATATTAAAGCAGCTCAAGATAACAATGCTGACAAATACAAGGTACAAAAATGAAAATTCTTTGCAGAAGCCAAATCCCAAGAAAATATCCTTTCATTAAAGCTTCTATTATTTTATTACGAACCTTTCCGAGAACAACACCAGGCCAGTCATACATCAGTTCAGAAACCGAATGGGTTATCAGTGAACCATCACATGGGCATTAGATGCAAGGCTATATCTTGCTGCTCACCTCGAGTCCAAAGCAGAACAGGTCGGAATGTGTATTGCTGTCCATTCTGAACATGTTTTCTGATCTACAAGCGGTCACACTGAACACTGAATCAAAAACGTTCATCTTTACTCAAGTCGATAAGAAAATAGATAGATGACAGAGTTATGAACTTATTTTCTTTTAAAATGCGTGCAAATGATACATGACGTGTCATCATTTATTGTCCGATTTCAACATCAGACAATATATGAACACGAAAGCCTGTAACATTTACTGATCAGTCCCCAGCCAGAAAAATAAGAAAAACATTCACTCAGAACACCATTACTAAACTCACATCCAGGCGCAACCGTTTACATAGCGAAAGCGTGTCAGTGTCACACCTCCTAGTTGTGGTGCACAAATGCAGAGTTGAAGAGCAATTCGGACCCGGTGGTTTCAGAATACAATGTCATGTTCAGCATGATTCTAGTTCAGTACTAATAATAAAATTATAGAGGAACATCGTAGAAAAAACGGCAACACGACTAACACACGCATCATGAGTGAAGCTATAGCTGCGGTCAACTCATATAAAACACATCACTAACATCCTACAGCGCGATTTAGCTAATGTACAGCCAATATTCAACCTAAATGACGGAACTCCCACTCTGAACCGACCTCTTATGTTACGTAAAAAAATTTATTCACACACGCAGTTTCGAAGGTTGCAGATTAGATGATCAGATTCACTGGAACAGACTAGAGCTGTTTGGGCAGTGGTGACTACATCTGGATCTACTGAAGATACACGTGCTCAAAGATATTAATGTCATATTTATGAGTTACACAAATAAAAGTTCTTTTGGTGCACAAAAATCGACTAGGTACTGACGAAACTTTAGGTCCTTAATTTCGAAGTACAACAAGCTTTTTGGGACACGTAGAGAGGATTTAAAATCTATCCAAGCGCGAGACTATATGTAGATGAGTCCTCTAATACCAGAGCGAATCTGTAATTTTTTGCCGATAATACAGTATAATGCACCGATGTTACGGTACAAGAGGCCGACGTTACGCATTAAAAGACCGATGTTACGGTACAATAGGCCGATGTTACGGTACAATAGGCCGACGTTACGGTATAAGAGGCCGATTCAGAAAGATAGTCACTGTTTGAGTGGTACATTAGGATTTTCTGCTACGTTCTCTACGCTGCACTACATCACATCGTCATACGGGGCAATGATACTGGAACATATTACATGAGGTGTTCCAAAACACACGTGCAGTAGCCACCGTTATGTGCCCGTGGCGTAAATTTTTGCCAACATGCTGGTATAAAACACAGAATCCCCTAGGGTTCTCTACGGCATGGGACTCGGGTATCGAGCCAAGAATGCCTCATTTTATTATTAAAAGAAAATTCAAGTCTGGAGTTGAGGTGCGTTGTCATACGGTACCGTGCATGTCATGAAGTTCTCCTTTCTACTCGGGAGACTTCAGCGACTTCATTTGCAGCTGCACTTGAGAAATTCTAGTCCTGTTCTACAAGTTCTCAACTCAAGTTTCACTTCCACTCATATGTCGTACTTTTCTCTTCGTTTCCAATCATCTAAAAAACCAGAACCGTTCACTACTTGAGCGTTTGTCCAGAATTTCGTTAATTTGAACAGTGACGTATTTCCTGCGATGCCTTCAGAAATGTCATTCGGAGATTAAAATCGTACGGACACGAGCAACAAAATGCTATGCTGGAATGTACAGAACTACTTGCGGAGTACTGGAATGTTGCCTGTAATATGTCTCATACATATAAAAAAAAGAATCCACAGCGAGCAGCAATGAAATATTTTGCTGTACTTAAATTGATGACGAAAAATGTCCAATAACGAATGTGTCGTATGGAAACTGGGCAAAAAAAATTCATAAACATATGATCACAACAAAAAAAACAATTCAGGAATGAGCTTCTTCGATGTCCATTTGATTTTAAGTAGTTGACTCACTTTTCTTCCAGTTAAGTTGAAAGTATTTAATAAAATAAGAGTAACAACGAGCAAACCAACACACATAGGAACATCACCTAACACAACGCAGCTTGAGATGTGACAAGGTTACGTTAGTATAGGGAGACCTATTTAACTCCAGCCAAGAATTCAGCTTGAATAAAAACACGGGATTGAATCCTATAAATGATGGAAAGACTTTACTTCAAATACTCTTATAATTTGCGTCCGTGCACACGGCAGTCGTCTGTTCTATAATTCCTTTTCACTGTTAGAACTTCACTTTACTTTCGCTGTTTACGCGACCCTCCAATTTCCTTCCACGGTTTGACTTGATCTTTTAATTTCTTTTCGCTTTTTAACTAAATCATCCTACAGAAATATCTGAAACCAGTGTCGAAATAATCCCATTAACGAAATAAACAGGAAATTTTCCTCTAAACCCATTTTTTTACTTAATTCGACGTCATGAAAATCACTAAGAACAGAATTAGCATTAGATATACAATTGACATGGTGAAATTGGTAGTACTCGCAAATTTCATTAAAATCAATGCTGAATTTTGAGGTTCCAGGTTCGGCACTTTGAATAAAACTGAACAAAAACTGCTTTTCATGCTTGTCTAACATTGGCGTGATGCGTTTAAGTAGAACGAAATGAAGAGCTCTATTACTCAACTAAAGCAATGCAAAATATCTTCAAGAAAGTCTGAAGAAAGTTTCCCACCAGATACCCCATAAATGTATGGCAGGATACCGTCTGCTTTTCAGAAAAATTTCTTTCAAAAAGTTTTAAATTGCATTTTCTACATTCAGTTTTCTGATGAATGGATTTATCTGGAGTTAACTTTGACCACATTTTCAGCTAATTTCATGTTAATTAACGCTAGTAAATACGGTTTTAAACTTCTCATATTGTTTGTAAACCTCAAAAAATACAAGTCTCTCCTAATTAAGGTTATTTACTTTTTTCCAATAGATATTAGAATAACATCTTTGCCTCTAAAGATTTCCTTGCTATTTCATCCATTTTCCACATTACATAAACATTACCCTCACAACTCATGTAGAAAGAAACGAGCAAATTCTACAACCTAGTCACGTCAACTGGTAAAACTAGACAGACCAAGTTTCGTCTACCTAGTCAGCTCCCAGTTCTTTCTATGCACCCATTCTTCCTAACTCACTGGTCCCTATAACAGAGATGAAGAACTTTCCCATCTAACTTTTCCATTTTTCTCCCTCCCGACTCACTCCAGGCATATTGAGCTCTTTGGTAAACGTTAAAACGATTTAGAATTTATGAGTCATTGAAATTCGCATACATATACAGTTCGGATACGCCAACATAAAAGAATTAAAAATAAAGGTCGATCCTGATCAGTTCTCTTCAAAGAACTTCAACATTGTCGGGATGCAGTCGCTGAACAACACAACTGTAGAGAGGAGAGAAGGTCATGTTACATGGTAAACATTTCACACAATCTCAGACATGTTAGATTAATTCTGTCAACCAAATTACCTGATGGCACAAACAGAGAGCAACATGTTACATGGTAAACATTTCACAAAATCTTTTAGACATGTTAAATTAATCATGTAAACAACAATGCCTGAGTGCACTGAAAGCACAAACAGCTAGTAAGTCTTACCTCAACTCCCTCCTCATCTCACTGGAACTCATCATCTGAACTGAGAAGCATGGTCTTCTCGTTATAGGCCGTTTTGCCGCCAGGCGGTGGCGCTCCGGCACCCGCACCACCTCCACCAATCCCGTTGCTGCCCCCGCTGTGATACCCACCACCTGCTACTCCCCCATTGGTCGAGGCGTGTGAGGGAGGCCTAGTCACGTCGTCCGTGTCGTACGTCGACACTGCCGTGTGGCCTGATCCGCGGGTGCCTCCTGCACAAAGCAAGTCAGTGCTATATTGTCGTACGTGGTGATAGCTAATGCTATATTGTCGTACGTGGTGCAGGTTTAGTGCTACATTGTCGTTCGTGGTGCAGGTTTAGTGCTATATTGTCGTACGTGGTGATGGCTAAAGCTATATTGTCGCACGTGGTGAGGGTAGTGTGTTATTTACGAGACGAAAAATACCTTCATTCTCAACTGTGGCACATCTTGCGCGTTGAAAATTAAGCAAAACAACCCTAATACATCACTACCACACACAATTCATATTCATATAAAAAACGCGCTACAGATAAAAAAATTGATGACAGGTCTACTAAAAATAATTTTCTATTTCATTGTTCTATAAATGAAAGACCTTCCCAAATACAACTGGCAAAAAGTCCAGATTACTGTCTGCATTAAAATAAAATAAAATAATGAAATAAATTGATAAAACGAAAACAAATACGCAATCAAGGAGTAAAAGTTTAGTGAATTGCAGTACCTAGTAGCTTGTGTGTATAAATATACAAAATAGAAATCATAAGCATGGAATAAACGCACTAAGCTCAAATCCTAAGCTTATAACATATATATAAATTTTAAGCGACAATCACGTAGATGTGTGAGCGAGGTAAAGGTTCGTGATCGAAATTCAATGTGAATCAAGAATGTGTTAGATATTTTGAAAATATTTCGTGTTAAATATTTTGAGAATTGACGAGCACAAAAATACATTAATTGAAAGCACATACGAGGAATCAATTAAGAGGAAGAAGAACTTGAAAGATGGCGATCAAGGAAATAGATTTCAATAAGAAAGAAATATGTGAGAAACGAAGTATAAAAAAACACGAACGATATATTGCTAGGAAATTTAGCATATAGCAACACAATCATTTCAATCAGCAATACAGGTAACACGTTCTTTTTTTACTTTGATATGAAGCCTTGGCTGTAAATAACTACCCAGCTCATTACATTTTCAAATTTCAGGTCTATTACCTATATTTAATATAAGGACCTACAACGTACACCTCGTCGTGACTTACTCTAAGTAAGTTAGTGCATCGGCATCCAAGCTGTCGGAAGGAGCATGTCATTAACTAATTCATAAACTTACCCTTTAGAACACAGGTTCTTAAACAAGGCCTCGTCGCAAGTATATTTCAAAATAACTTATTTCAGAATGTAAATCGAAAACCATTCATAAGTTACTATATCAAAGGGATATAGGGACGGTAGTCATTTTAGACAACTGCATCCTGCATATATAGTGCAATGAAGAGTTGACATACACTGAAATTTGCGAAGTTTTGTCTCTTTCTGTTATTTATGTTTGCAAAAATAATTCTTTAAATGTGTTCTTGGCATGAAGCATAAAAGTAGACTCAGAATTTAGAATAAAAATGCAAAGCTACAATATTTAGAACATCACACGGCAGTTTGGCCATTATCTGCAGCGCTCATTGAGCAACTAAACATTCTTTTTAACCACGCTTGAAATGAAGCATTTCTTTGCAGTTTCGTGCTTATTTCAAGAAAGTTAAGTCCGCAAAACTCGCTCTAGAGACCAAAATTTCCAATCACCGAATAGGAATCGCAGACGCCAATCACAAAATGCAGTTGAAAATTCAAGGTCTTATTGTGACTTTACTCTCCACAAAGCAGGGTTTGAACGCGAGAAACCAGTTTGAGAACCTGTGCTCAACAGCAGTGGTCCCCAACCTTCTTATCGCCGCGTACCGGTCAACGTTCGATAACTTTATCGAGACCCGATGAGGTGAGATTGATAATAATTCCACCCGCTCCCAGTTAACCTCTCGTCCATGGAAAGTCGCACAATCCCCAAAGAAATACATAATCTACATATATAATCGACTATGTATCTTCATGTTGCTGTATCTCTGTGTGTTCGACCCATTACTTCCTATCTATAACTGAAGAAAAATTATTTTACTGAAATCTGAACGGGTATGCATGTATTACAAGCATTGTATTGTGGATACCAAAGGCACCGGATCACTATAAAACACGCCATTTGTTCCGTTATTAACTTTCTTCTCTTACACGGTCATGTTATCGTTAGGTAAGATACAAAATGAAAGTTCTGTATATATTCAAGAACGGGTAAAACTGAAAAATGTATTTATTTCATAGATCCTTAATGTTCTTACTTTTGACTCGAGGAATTAATAAATATAATAATTCGTCATAAATCTTCAATGCATTTCTCTTTATAATAATTTCAAATTAGTCAAATCTAAATCGTGGAATTTCCACGGGAACTGGCTAGTGGTAAATCAAGTTTAAATAATTGCATGTTTTTTGTGCGGCTCGGTACCATTTGATCCACGGACCGGTACCATTTGATCCGCGTACCGGCACCGGTCCGCGGACCGGGGGTTGGGGACCACTGCTCTATAGAGTTTGGAGTCCAGTCAGCACAGCAGTTGTTGGGTCGACACCTACATGACTTAACCCTTTAGCGACCAATTTCTTTTTCTAGTTTTACGTCTAAGCTCACAAAGACCGTCTGTACACTGATGCAATGAAGCACGCTGAGAGCCAGGCAGCCAAAAGAACGACGCTGTAACATGCCGCCGCGTTCAAACCTAGTAGCAACCTCATATTGCTCAATGTTTAATTATTAGAACAATTCTTCCAAAGACCGTAAAAGAGGACCGTATAGTCCTTTTCGTCGCTAAAGGGTTAACACTGCTGGGCTTCATCAGTCACTGGTGTGGTCAGTTGTGCAGTGTGCGTCAATCTTTTAATTACTATTATGTTCTTTCTTTAACCACCGCAGCCACAAGAAGAGCGATGTTAGCAGTGATGCACGGTATAGTACATAGGCTACCTTTGATTAAGATTTGATTTGAAGGTCTTATTTAGTAATGGAAGCATGAATCAGAGTTCACAGTGCCAGTGTTAGTGAACAGAAAGCTAGCAGTCACAACAAAATACACGAGTCCCAGAAAATTACACGCATGTTCCTAACATAGTTCAGTCAATTAAAAACAAGCGAATAATTCACAGCAGTGTTAAAGAAAATAAGAAGCATTTAAACCAGCATTCCAGAAAGTATCACTTTAAACATTGTTTATAAATGTTATTCATATAAACATCCTGTATTGTATAAAAAACACATGTCTGCCAATAAAAATGTAGGTGTACAGTAACTTTCTGGACACCCTATACCCTTATTGATTCACGTTGAGCCTAGCTCTGGACAGGAGTCGTTTGTACGACACATCGACCGCTCAATGAGACTAGTTGGCAAAATTGAGCACAACATAACAAATACTCTACCACCAGTTTGGTGGACTGGTGAGCGAACCCGCTTGCGATGCAAGAAGACCTGGGTTCGAGGCCTGCTGCTGCCGTGGTCGGTTTGTGTTTGACCATCGGCGGCTAGAATTACGGCACGAGACTTGGGTACCGACCCAAGAACGAACCAAAAGGCTCGTTCCAATCATCTTATTCTATTCTAAATTACATTCAAGAGAAAGATTTGCAGCATAATGACATCTAAATATGAAATGGGTTAACAAAAAAATTACGCATTGGCGACGAAAATGGACTGAAAATATGACTAAATTTTTACTTTCCATTGTGGTAAACATGACAATTTTTCCACCGCTCTAGCAACAAATAACTTGGTTTAACTTGAAGAAACCAAACAAATGAATGTCATAGCACAAGCAACATTGATAGAACAAGAACTCCACAGAAGCTGGTCAAAAATAAGACAAAAATTGTAAAGGCTGTTATCGAAACCAAGATAAGTTAGCGAAAGTCAGGGAATATACATACATATATATATATATATATATATATATACACGGTGTCCATGAAGTCTCTTTACCATTTCATATTTTAAAGAGACTTGAAATGGTAAAGAGACTTTATGGACATCCTGTATAAAATAAATTGCATTTTTGATAACTTCGCTTTAGCGCTACGTCAGTAATGAACTGCAGCGTCTGCCGTATATTAATAACGTGCTTAAATTGACGTTCACAAGATGTAAGACCACGTATACAAAGTGTAACATCACATGTGTAAGGTGTAACATCACATGTGTAAGGTGGAACATCACATGTGTAAGGTGTAACACCACGTATACAACAAGGTGTAACACCACGTATACAAGGTGTAACACCACGTATACAAGGTGTAACACCACGTATACAAGGTGTAACACCACATATACAAGGTGTAACACCACGTATACAAGGTGTAACAAGTCAAGAGTCTACAACTGAGGCTGCAACACAAGTTACATGAGCAAAAGGAAATCCAACATGAAGGAAACCACACAAGACTGTCCCTAACGAGAAAGGCACGTAGATACACGAGATGCTTAACTTTTCAAATGATACAGGGACAACTCAATTCCAGCTCATTGTCTTCTTAGAAACTACAGGGTGTCCATAAAATCCCTTTGCCATTTCAAAAATTTATTACAAATGCAATTGATAAGGTATTTTATTCAGATTTATTCTATTGTATACAGTGTTTATTAAAGTTTTTAATCGCATTTTGCATTTGTGGGTTTCGGGGATCCTGTTTGTGAAAGAGGTGCTGTTGAAACTTTATGAGAAACTTTTATGAGAGACTTTTATGAGAAACTTTTATAAGAGGACACCCTGTACATTTCAAGAACTTTCCCATTCACATTTTCTTAACCCATTGCCTTGTTAAAACGACAATGCTATTTACATTTTATAACTATGTCCTGTTTCTGGAAACCCATTGTTAAAATCAATCAAGATATGGGCTCAAATCAAATAATAAATTTTTAAAGACATTTGGTAATTAGGTTTGAGACTGTGTAGAACTTGAAAGGTTAACAGGCAAGTAACTGAAGCGTGCCCAGAAAGCAAGTAACCGCAACGACAGCACCCTGGAAATGATACCTGCATTACAAGGAGGGTGTAGTACTTCTGGCTGGAGAACAGCTGCTCCAATGCTGGTAGTTACACTGAAATACGGCGTGATGGTGGCTGTATTTCTACCATGCATGGAAGTGGTAGTAGCGTCAGCAGTACCATGCATGGTAGTGGTAGTAGCGTCAGCAGTACCATGCATGGAAGTGGTAGTAGCGTCAGCAGTACCATGCATAGAAGTGGTAGTAGTGTCAGCAGTACCATGCATGGAAGTGGTAGTAGCGTCAGCAGTACCATGCATAGTAGTGGTAGTAGCGTCAGCAGTACCATGCATGGTAGTGGTAGTAGTGTTAGCAGTACCATGCATAGTAGTGGTAGTAGTGTCAGCAGTACCATGCATGGTAATGGTAGTAGCGTCAGCAGTACCATGCATAGTAGTGG
>VCRD01000111.1:62499-84256 GCA_006783055.1 Trinorchestia longiramus
TTGGGATTTGTGGTAAGGACCAAATTTGAGCAGAACTCGTATTGTTTCCATACCTGCATTGCAGCCGCGTGCCTTGCAGCCGCGAGGTTTATTTTAGATCCACGAACAAGATTCAATGTTGCAATATCGAAATGAATTGGCCCTAACATGATCTCGATAGCCTGGGCGCATGTACTCTCTTATTACTGTTCTCTCATTAGTTTTGAATCAAGAGCCTGAGGTATTATCAGAAAAAGGAGGAGGCTCTAGGCTTGGATAGGCCGGTGCGTTATTCTCGACATACCCGTAACGAGGGCCGTAACACAGCCGTAACGACGTCGTTAGCAATAACGGCCACTCGAAAAGGACCCTCACTGCCGTGCAGTATGCGTGGATCGAGACACGTGTGGTCAGGGGACAAGGAGGAAAGCCAAATAATACATTCTTAAACACACTGCTTTGAAATATGCTGTCTCAGGTGATGGTTGCTCTGGTGATGCACTGCTTGATGACACACACGGCTGTTCACGGGCAAGCGTGGGAATGATAAAAACAGTACTGTGATATCTACTGTGTCTTGGTAATCTAGATTTATCTCACTAAGTTTGAGGAGAAAAGGCATGAGTAATGAGAAATAGAGGCATGAGGAGTGAGAGACAAGGCATGAGGGGTCAGGGACAAGGCATGAGGGGTCAGGGACAAGGCATGAGGGGTCAGGGACAAGGCATGAGGGGTCAGGGACAAGGCATGAGGGGTCAGGGACAAGGATACTCATGATAGGGTGATTACAGCATTGCGGGGTCGATGTACCCTACATTTTGATCGATCTTTGTGCTGAATTCCTGACTATTTGACCTGACACTCGAACACAGCCATTGACAATGCGTTACTTACATCAGATTACGACGTATTGCAATTGCTTCAACTACATGCATTTACGCCTGTTACATGCACCAGTACAAATACTGCAATAAATGCTCTGTTGCGAGAGCCATTATATCAGGAGGTTGAAGTTTCGTCAGCATTTACTGTTTGGTATCTACCTGCATTATGCTAAGCTGGCACAAATAAGCTCATGTTCTTGTTGGTAGACCATGATCTCCCGTCGATCTCTAAGCTGAAAGCATTCATTCAAATACAGAGTGTCCCAAAAATATGTGCTCACGCTTTGACTGCCCATTACTAAAGGAAAACTAGAATACGGGAAGAATATTGAAGTTTTCTTTTACGGCATTTCATTTTTTTGAATTCAATGTTTTTTCCCTTTAATTCAACTCGTTAGTCTTGCATCTATGTCAATAAATACTGCAATTAAAACAAAATATATGAGTAATGGGCGGTCTAAAAGTGAGTATATTTTTTGGAGACACCCTGTACATTGCCATTGTAGGCATACACACTATACAAACGCTACCAACACACACGTGTAATATCTATAGGAGCTTCGGAATTAATGGTAACTGATCAGCAGTTAAGGAAAGTGATATTTTCTTGCTGTTCATAGCAGTCTAATGGCGCACGGGAATGCTATTGATTTTTCGATTCATTTATAATTATAGAAGTATAAAGTAGTGAACATGTCATAAAAGTATACTTTTTGTTTATGGAAAACATGCATTCTTCGTCGGCGTTCGTGCACACACATGGCACTTGTTGCTCATCAGGGCAAGGACAAGTGATGGTAACTTCCAATAGGGTATTCCTAAAAAAATTAAGCATTTAAATAAGTACAACATTCATAAACTTTGGAATGAGTTGCCAAGAAACCTGATAATATACAGATGGCAATAATGTACAATCAATATTGAATATTATAATAACGAAATTAATAATAATGGCTTGCAGCATTTAGACCAACAAAGGAACAGCTTTTACATTGTGCAAATACAAGGGTTGAACTGATCTAAGCTACAACAGGCAATATTATTGTATTCATGAATATCATAACAAGGTTCATATCGAAAGTCTCTCGATATTAATTTTAAAAAGTTTGTCTCCTTAAGGGATTTTTCCAAATACCTAGTCAATTGAAGGGTGGAAAGCACTAGTGGACTACTTGCATTTTTTCCCACAGGAGAAAATGCAAGTTGTCCACTAGTGCTGTCCACCCTTCATATAGTAAACTACTGGATCGTAATCGCCTCTGTCTGCGCTGTGTTAGCGACAGCACGGGAGTGGACTACTTGCATTTTTTCCCGTGGAAAATATATTATATTTACCATGGGAAAAAATGCAAGTAGTCCACTAGTGCTTTCCACCCTTCAATTGTAATCCTACTGAAATTAATGGTATTGAAGGCTCGTGCAACTTTAATACCAATTTAAGTTTTCGAATTAGATTTTACAAAAAGTCCTCGATAAGAGGAAAGCTCCTACAAAGGTTACCTAATCTTTGGATCAGAGGCTGAAAGTGCTGTGAGAAATATTGAGTTAAGCATAAATAGTGCATTAGAAAAGTATCAAAAGAAAATTGTTGGATGTATACAGGGAGACCACAGAAACACTTCTGTTTTTGAATGATTGTAACTCAGTAATCCATGCAGGAAGATAGACTAGTATACTGAATACTGGGTAAAACTTCAGAACTTCTCTTTCAGATGGTTTTATCTACTGTACGTAGTATATATACATAAATAATACAGTGTATCTTCATCTGTATCTCTATCTATCTCTGCATGTTAGCCCCATTACGATCTATTACTGGAAAAAAAATTATTCATCTGGAATCAGAACGAGTATACATGTATTATTTCATTATGGAAGAGGTGGAAGCTATAGCGCCCGAAAGTGTTGAATGGCGGAGATTTACTGCTAGCCTATTGACCACCTAAGGTCCAAAGAGAAGCATATATCTATTATAAGCATTATATTGTGGATACCAAAGGTGCGGGATTACTATAAAATACCATTTTTTCCCGTTATTAGTCTTCTTCATTTACATGGCCATGTTATCGGTAAAAAAGGTACTGAATGGAAGTTGTGTAAACATTCAAAAAAATATTCAGGTTCTCGTAGTATAATACCACGGGTAAAACTGAAAAATGTATTTTATTTCATAGATTCTTAATTTGGTTACTTTTAGAATAGAATAGAATAGAATGAGGCTATAGGAACGAACCTTCTGGCCCATTCTTGGGTCGAATAATTACTTCGATAATTATTCAGTTGTTTTTACCCAAGTCCCATGCCGTATTTCTAGCCGCGTCAACCATGTCGGCAACGGGATTCGAACCCGGGTCTTCTCGCTCGCAAGCAGATTCGCTCACCAGTCGACCAAGCTGGTGATTTTAAAACGAGGAATTTCCACGGTTACTATCTAGGCCATGTCATCGGTAGATAAAATACTGAATGGAAGTTCTGTATACATTCATAAAAACTATTCATTTCAAGCAGAATAATTCGTCATAAATCTTCAATACATTCGTTTTCATAATAATTTCAAATTTGTTAAATGTAATCAAACTTAGAACGCAATTACAGCGAGAGAAATCTTTAATTTTATCACTTTTGAACCTCGGAATATCCACGGGAATTATCTAGTACTACGTCAGAAGCTAAAGTAAATATCTTTTAAGCCATTAAGATCTGAACTTTTACGTTCTTGACCCGCTATTAGCATATCGTCCATTGAGAGTTGACGGCTGTGTTGGGACTGGAGAAAACTGGCGTGCAATCCTACGTAGACTTTTTACGCTTTCGAGCGTTTAGCAGTTACGGACGGCAGCGGTGGCCGATTATAATACAATTAATTCGGCAGGAGTGACGCTGCTCTATATGAGTAGGCAGCGAAGCGTTGTTACCAACCTTGGTTCTAGGACTAAAATCTACAAACCATGATTTACAATAACTTTATTCTAAATAAAGTCCACATTTCACCGACACGGCGCGAGTAATTCGTCTTTGGCACGAATCTCTTTTTGTATGCGTGTGCCCATACGTCGTCGGTGAGCCACCCTTCATTTCTTGTGAAATAACTGCCTTGTTACAGTGGAGAATATCCCTGAAAATTTTACATTATTTTATCGGGCTCGACGATTTGCACGTTTTGCTGAGAGCTTCCAAAGATTATCGTACTCTACAGATCACGCAATAAACGAGAACGTCAGGCATGGCAGAACGCGGATTACAGTTGCAATTCAGTATTTATCAGTCGCTGCTAGCATGTGCTTCCAAGAAATACTGCGCAGTGAAATTCAATGTTCCAGCTTACAAAGTATATGAAGCAGAGAATTCTGCATCAAAAGTCTTATTGCATGCGAGAATTGAACAAACGTATAGTGTAATTGGAGGAGCATGTGGCGCTCGTCGGCTACAGAAGGAATTCAAGAATTGTGATCATCAACGAAGCAACAGCAAAGTCAGACAATAACACGCAGATTTCTGCTGTTAGTTTCCTTGTTTTGAAACCTGCTCTTAGGCGGAAATGTGTTCCCACGTGTGTATTGTACAAGGGGGCAGGCTGCAAGTGGGCGAGTTTCAACAATATGCTGCACAATGAAGAGTTCTTTATATAATAACGCGCAATGAACCATGCACATTTCAATGAAATTGGCTCGTTCTTAAAGGCAAATGAAAATACAATGAAGAATTTTGGGTAAATTCTACAAACGAGAGCAGAGCTTCACGTACTCCCCTGTAAAACTTCAGTACACAAAAAATTGGACTGAAGTTCTGTATTAAAAAGTAAACAAATCACGAGGCTTGTATGCAAACTCCACTGACAGAAGCAATACAGGGTGTCTCAAAAAAAATGTACTCACCCTTTAACCGTTGCTAACATGCTGTCTTCTTTGTGTTGCAGGTGTGAGGTTCAAATCTTTGCGAACATGATTCTTTAATCACATTTAATCATGTTCGCAAAGGTTCGAACCTCACGCCTGCATCACAAAGAAGACAGCATGTTAGCAACGGTTAAAGGGTGAGTACATTTTTTTGAGACACCCTGTAATTAACAAAAAAGTATTCCAACCTTATTACATTTCTCACGATGTTGGCTGCAACACTACCCAAAAATTGTTGAAATAAATCTGTGACACTAAGGGTGTGTATATGAAATCTGTCAAGTTAAGGGTACATAAAATATCGTGAACTTCCAACTACCTGAGACTTAAATTTGTGATTCCACGAATATCACAAATTTAACATCAGACGAGACAAATCAAACGTGATTTGTTCCGTCTGATGTTCATGTCGGCATATCAATCTTGATTTAATATTGATACAGTATGGATTTTGATACTGCCTTATTGAATTGGGTACAAATTCCACACAAAATTTGTGAACAGCCCAGCCAGTACACTACGAGCATAACCCAAAAACACTTTCAGCAGCAGTTAACTGACTGCTATGCTCTCAGGTGCCAAATAACTGCTCAATTTTACCTGAAGTTCTAACTGCGAAACTTTACCTGATGTGCTAACGTGAAAAAATCTCGACCAAATACGCTAAATTGTTCAAACCTTATGTCATCAGGAGCAGATGTTAAACATAGTTAGTTGATGAGAGCCACTGAAATACGTGCGTGAGGATCCTTAAAATAGGTTTACTGATAAATAATAGAAGCACTAAATTGGCGGGCTCCAATTCAGTCAAAATGCTAGACACATTTGTAATCGTATCTTTTAGCTTCAGTGCCAGCACGAAGGAAGGAATTATGGTGTCGTAGAAATGATAATGGTACTGAAGAATTTTTACCAATTTTGCATGGGAGACTAGAGTCATTGCTACTGAAGTAAGTTATCAATTTCACTTAATATTTCAAAGAAAATAATTGAATATTACCGTCACGCACAATCCTGAAAATCAGCAGAAAATTCAACAATAGAACATCAGGCACCTCATAAATTTGTCTCTCAACGTTGCAAGTCGCTGACAATGTGAAGAATATAGAGTTTGTACTACAAAAAGTGATTGAATTCAATAAATTGGTATATCTAGATATGCTTCAGCTACCTTCTCAACTTGAAACAGAATCAATTTCACATGGTATTTTACGTGAAACATAAAATAATTTTTGACGAAACAACGCCCACAGTTCAGTGGGTCGATGTAAACAATTCATCAAAGCCGGCTCATAAATGTTTGTGGTTCCGTGCACCATTGTCAGTTAAGAAATGTTTTTTCATTTTAAATTCCATGGAAAACATTGAAAACAGTCTTGTTCTGTCAGAATGTTGGTCATGTGCATGAAAATCGAAAAAAATAAGCAGCGTATATTAACAAACAGAGAAGGTCCAAGTAGAGTTCTAGTGCGACAATGCGCATCCTCGCATCACCGTTCAAAAGTTACTCAGGTTGCACAGTGAAATTCAGGCATCCTTTGTCAGTGAATAGATCAGATTTTCTTCTACGTGAAGATTTTTTCTTTGTTTCTGTGCTAACCTAACCTCTTAGGTTAGGTTCTGTAATTTTTTCAGATCCTTCTAGTGACTATGCGTACAAAGTGAAGTTTTACACCAATCAGGCAATCGGAGGCAACGTGTTAACACGTTGCCTCCGATTGCCTGGCCGGTGTAAATCTTCACTTTGTACGTATTATTACTAAAAGGCACTGTAAAATTTACAGAACCTAACCTAAGTGGCCCACATACGTACCACTTCAGAGTCGACGTGTTAAGCATAGGGGGATAAATTTGTATATTTAGAAAAAGTTAAACTCGGCTGTAGTTCGCCAGATGTTTAGTTCCACGCTTTCGGGGCTCGCTGAACATAGTTTCTGTTCCTGCAAATCAGAAACATAGTTTCTGACTAATTTGTCGCAAGCAATCCTTCCTTCAATTAAATTTGTTCATTGAGTAACATTGTATTTTGTTTGGTTTTTGTTAATTGTAAATTCATATTAAATTCTATAAATATTATTCATTCTTTCGACTTAAATAACGGTCGGGCAAAAGTCTAAAGCCATTCTTTGTTAGAACCTTAGGGCTAAAGCTTATGCCCTTACATAAGTGGCGACCTTGCCACGGGGAAGAATTGATAATATTTATAGAATTTAATATAAATAATTTACAATTAAAATAATACAATGTTACTCAATGAACAAATTTGACTGATGGAAGGATTGCTAGCGAAAGATTAGTCATATTCTGCAGGAACTATGAAACTATGTTCAGCGGGCCCCGAAAGCGCGGAACCTAACCTCTAACGAACTACAGCCGAGCTCAATTTTCTCTAAATATACAAATTTATCCCCCTTTGCTGAACTGACGCGGGTCTTAGGCGCCTCTGAAGAGGTCAGGCCGGTTTCGGGGCTGAAGGATAGCATCCTGAAAATTTAAACGGGAGCGACCGATCACAGAAAAAAGAAAAAGTGTTTACGTGAAAAAAAACTCGGATCTATTCATCTACACTTCGTAGTTTTTTTTAACAATTGTAGACCACTGTAACATTCTAAGCTGCCATTAATGATGAATGAACTTTTACTAGGAAAGCACTGGTCGAAGCCCCTGAGCAACAATTCATTAACCCTTTAGCGACTAAAAGGACAATTCGGTCGTCTTTCACAGTCTTAGGGAGAATTGTTCTAATAATTAAACAGTGAGCAATATGAGGTTGCTACTAGGTTTGAAGGCGGCGGCATGTTACAGCGTCGTTCTTTTGGCTGCCTGGCTCTCAGAGTGCTTCATTGCATCAGTGTACAGACGGTCTTTGTGAGCTTAAACGTAGAAACTAGAAAAACAAATTGGTCGCTAAAGGGTTAAGATGGATTAGGAGGAATGTTTTTACAAAGGAGGCGAGCAACCTAGGGGCACCTGGGCGAAAACTCGGAAAAATGTTTAAACACAGTTCAAATATTTGGTTTCATTAATTCAGAAACGGTCTTTTCCGATTCGTATCGTACGTCATTTTATGCACGAAAAACTGATATTTTTAAGTCTAATGTTTTAAACGAAATATTATCATCTTGAATATGTCAACCGAATTCAGACAATAGTTTTTTTTAAAGCTTTTCTGTTAATAAAACACAGACATGCCTTGTGGAGTGATGCAAATTTTTGAATTTGGATAATTTAAAAGTAAGGCAGAAGATTTCTCCGCAATTGCACGGCTTTGTTTTTCATCTATGGCGACTCAAAAACAAGAAGGAAGTGTTCCAACCGAATTTTGGGTTCAGTTTCTACTCAAACTGTTTATCAATAGACATCACACCACTATGCCGAACCACACAAATAGATTTTAGTATATAGTTCAACAACCACGCTACCAAATGACTTAGGGTGTCAAAGCATTTATTGTGCGCACTATATATGTACTAGCAACTCGTGAACTTAGAAGTTTACAAAGTTACAGATTGCTAGCCCTGACGCGTGCCCGAGGTACTGCTTTTTAATTCCGATGAAAGGTCTCCAAGAAACACGCTGGCAGTAAGTGTAGCTTTGCAAATAAATACGAGACCGTCAACAAGGAGAATGAACCTTCATGATCACACACAGTAAAATGAGGGACGGTGAAATAATATTATAGAGTTCACCTGGCACTCACCCTACAGAATAAAATTGTTTGTAGGTTATCCTTCACAGAAAAATTTGTGTCTTCACACTTTTTTTAAAGTAGCTGTTGCTTTCACATCAGTGTAGCAACTTTCAACATCAAGCGAAAACAACGAAAGAAAAAACCAAGTTATCACTCACAGATAAGTGCACGAAGCCGAGTCTTGACGTGGGTCAAGGTGTTTCAAAATCAATGTGCTTGCTTAACCGAAGAAAACTTATCGTGTAATGAACAGTAATGCTCTTATTGCAATGGGAACATTTTTTTTGTTACCGTACACACGGGCTTTTGCGCTTGAACTCTGTAGTATACGAACTGATGATAAACAGAAATTAACTGCTTTAGTATGATGCACGTAGAATATTTACAAAACAGCCCCATTAATCAAACGTAAGTTTTTGATCAGGTTCAGCCCACGATGAGGATTTTTTGTCGAGTAGGTTGCATGTTGATGAGCTAACAAACACGACGTAAGTTTAAGCCTACGCAAAAAAAACGAATGGCCGTTTCTCAATAAATAGCACGCTTATCTCTCACTGAACTTCATATTTAAATTCAATTACACTCAGTCATTCGTTGTATATTTCCATCGCTTACTGGATTGCATGAAAAATTATTCCCTACGTCTGTAAAAATATCAAGATTCTTACTTAGAAACATAGAAAGAGCTGCAAGGGAGAAACAATCTGCTCTAAAAAATACCCAGGACATTTTCCTGCGGTTCATGCTTGCTAAAGAATTTCTAACCAAGGCTTTTCAACAAATAATTCTTTTCCTGTTATTTGATTAAATAATTTCTACCATAGATATTTTTCTAAATAATTGCTTCTGGGCGCACGGTGTCATGAAATATTACTTCCCGAAATCTGCCTTTCTATTATTATTATTTGGTTCTGTCGGGCGTACTGCATTAAATTTATTCTTATTTTATCGCCACAGCAGTTTATTTCCTACTGAAGCCATCGATTACGTTTTTTTTGTAAGACTTCATAAAACGTTGCTCGTGCGACTCACATTCAAATTGTAGCTAGAAGTTGCAATTGCCACCACTAGTAGTACTGCAGGAGGAGGATAATTAAAATTACATGACCTAATTATGTGATCGTCACCACTAATAGTACTGCAGGAGGACGATAATTAAAACTACATGACCTAATTATGTGATTGTCACCACTAGTAGTACTGCAGGAGGACGATAATTAAAACTACATGACCTAATTATGTGATTGTCACCACTAGTAATACTGCAGGAGGACGATAATTAAAACTACATGACCTAATTGTGTGATTGTCACCACTAGTAGTACTGCAGGAGGACGATAATTGAAACTGCATAAGCTAATGATAAAGCACGAGTACGTGCCTGGTAATTGTAACAGTTAAATTCGATATTAAAAAATAGTAGATCAGAGATTGTTCACCGACAGCAATTATCAATCAAAGCTATGACGTTCTTTGTTAATCAATCCATAAATCAATGAAATAAATAATAAATACAACAATGTTAATAATAAAAGTTCATGTGCAAGTTCGTACCGAGCCGTGATGAACTTTCGAATACTTCACTTTTGTTCATTTGTGTGGGTTGATATCCAACGATATTCTACATCTAAAGCCTTTGTAAGATCAACCAATCAAACATTGTATGCATAAAGCTCCCTAAGCAATTAACCGAAATCTCCTGCATACAAACAAGCACAGCAAGATTTTGTAGGAAACGAAGCTACGTAGCACATACACCATTGCTAGTAGTACAGCGTTAAGCTAGAGATATTCCCTCGCCAGTAGCCCTGGTTTACCCGTGCTCCATATCCGCACTGTCATCACTACTGCCATAATCAGCATTCCGAAGGAGTCCAACGACGCACTTTTCTGCAGTGAGAAAAAATTTCGCTCTTCATCAATATTGAGTTGTCTCATTCCCTTTGGGTACATTCGTTTTTCTCGGTCAACACTAAAGTGTCAACCCTTCTAAAGTTTACCCATCGTTACAATACCCATATGTCTAAATGCGTGAAATGAGTTGTGCTACACAGTTGTCCAAACTGAGTAACACAATCTATTTATCTAAATCAAGTTAGTCTACGCAAGTGTTTTAGGAGCTCTTAATAAAAAAGTTCTACCCGCCCTACTTACCTAGACCCCTACTAGACCTCCCCAATTTACTCAGCTGCTTCACCTAGACAGTACCATGCACGATCTCTTTTTATTCTATTGCTTCAAACGACGCATCATTTCCATTCATATGCTCAATTTATTTAATCTCAAAAATAACAAAGGCATAGTAGAAGGTGTTTTCAACTCAAAAATTTGGTAGTCAGTAGTATTATTATTCAAAATACATAAGTAGCACTTAATATTCGTACATTAGGGTATCAAATACAGCTGCGTAGACCAGCCCTTCCACACTAGATTAAAGAGGTAATTGATCTACGAGAGGTAGTTGATTTAGCAGAAGTAGTTGGCATATGAGAGGTAGTTGATCTAAAAGAGGTAGTTGATTTAGGAGATGTAGTATATTTATACGAGGTAGTTGATCTACGAGAGGTAGTTGATTTAGCAGAAGTAGTTGGCATATGAGAGGTAGTTGATCTAAAAGAGGTAGTTGGTTTAGGAGATGTAGTATATTTATACGAGGTAGTTGATCTACCAGAGGTAGTTGATTTAGGAGAGGTAGTTGATTTAGGAGATGTAGTATATTTATACGAGGTAGTTGATCTACGAGAGGTAGTTGATTTAGCAGAAGTAGTTGACATAAGAGAGGTAGTTAATTTAGCAGAAGTAGTTGACATATGAGAGGTAGTTCAGTAACCTCGCCCCAGACTCACAACACACGTCACAGCGCTGCTGCACGCATGACTGAATCACGGACACCTTAACACTTTGCCTCCGATTGCCTGGCCGGTGTAAATCTTCACTTTGTACGCATAGTCACTAGAAGGATCTGAAAAATTACAGAACCTAACCTGAAGATACAGAGTACACCGGCCAGACAATTGGAGGCAACGTGTTAAGTCTTGTAGCAGAATTTTGGGCATGTTGCAGATATACAAATAATCTTGGAAAAATTGTTCATTACGAGCATCGGAGAAAATGAATTAGAAGTACGATAAAACAATAATTTTCTTCATTATAGTATTGATCTTTCATCGAGCTCCCCATCGACAATTTCACATAGTATTTTTCAATAATACGTCGAGCTAATATGTTTAGTTGCACTGTTAACCTTAAAATAAGGTTAAATAATCACAGCACATTCTCTATGCTACAAATGTAACATTTACCTGACCAGCCCCTGTCATCCATATGCCATGTTTGACACTTACCAAAACGTTATGTATTTTATCGTTCGTAATTTGGTGAGCCAATCTGATTTTTCTCTGATTATTCTGAGCAAGCATTCCTTACTTTTTTATGGAAATTCTTTTCTAAACTATTCTTTCGCCAGATATATTCTTATTTATTGGTAATTTTTTAGACACTAGGAGTCAGCGAAATATTTGGAGTAATTTGGAGGCTTCATGAAATCAGGCAATACGAGAGCAGCCGTGAAGTTAATAATATAGAGAAAATGAAATATTTTCCGTGATGAATAAATTATTTCTAAAGTTTTCGCCGTCGTCCCCAATTGTTTCGCCTAAAAGAATATTCACTCCCAGTTAATTGTAAAGTTAATAGGAAGCGAAAAACTTCCCAGAAAATGAAAAATATTTCACGACAAGGCAAATTTGAGGTTTTATGCCATTTTTTTGCAAGGAATTGTTAGAATCAGAAATAAATTAAAAGATCTAGACAGACCTTCCGTAGAAAGATTTGAGAACCGGCACAGCTGAAATCAATTGAAAGATTTAAAGTTTTCGAAAAAATCTCTCGCATGTCTAAAAATTTGCCTCCGCCAAGCCACACCGTACGAACTCGAAATCTTGCATTTCCTTCTAAAAACTTTGAAAATCTGAAGAAAACTAGAGTTAAATTTGTGAGAAATTCCAAAGATAAAAATACATAGAAAGATCGTAAGAATTGATATTTTAAAAATTTGCCACAGCACATGAACTTTAAACGGAAGCAATGGTTTTATAAATTTCAAGTATTTTAGGACAAATAGTATAAGTATCAAAAATTTTGAAGTAAAATTAAGAAAGTTCAAATCTTTTAGGAACAAAATACATCATTAAGCTCCTACGAATATACAAAATATAACTATGAGCACTTGAACAGTTAAGATACACTTATACAATTGGAAAGCCAATGACTAGAATTTCTAGACTATTAGAAGCATAACCAGGGAGAAAATCCTAAATACTTGTCCAGCAGCTGACATGGAAGCACTTACAATTGACGACAATGTAAATGTTGAATTGGGCAACATTTGAAGAACTTAGAATCATTTTTTCCTTTATTTGAATATCATAACACACTTTCAGAATATTCTGTCCTCCTCTTCTAAGTATCGAAAATAAAATACGTTGCTATACCGGAAACCTTCATCACTTCCTTTATATAGGAAAAAATATGCACTTTTATTATGGGTTTCAATTACTGGAACACAATCGAGCTATATCCCAGCTGGCCCACACGGGCAGCAGGGGCAGCACACACAGAGCGTCACACCACCACACACCACACCAGCCTGACCGTCACTGACACGGCGAGGTCCTAGACCTATAAGACCAGGCCTATTCTTCCTCTTGAAGTTACTGCAGCATTCCACAGTAAAATTTAAAAAACGGGGGAACCAGAATCTTTATTGGACTTAATGCAAGGCATTGGAGCTTGAGTTCTGATTAAAAATTACTGTAGAGCTAACTTTGCTTGCTTTTGGAAGCAGTGTTTTGCAGTCGAGTGATGGTTGTCAAACAAGGTCGAAATTTGCGTGTTTTGTTATCATAAAGACAATATTATTAAAGATTCAGCTACTGTAATCACAACCCCAAAACATGCAATGTTTTTGGATTAGTTTCCTTATCCGTAATATGGAGAGCTGCAGATGAGAAAACGCATATTCCTTCATTTCATCCAGCGGTAGAAAATTAGTTGTGCCTATGAGGACTGTCGGTAGAACTAAATGAAGTAAATACGCCATTCAATACAACTAAAAGGAGTTAATACTTCATTCAGTATAACTAAATGAAGTAAATACGCCATTCAATACAACTAAAAGGAGTTAATACTTCATTCAGTATAACTAAATGGAGTAAATACTTCATTCAAGATAACTAAATGAAGTAAATACTTGATTTAATACAACTAAATGAAGTAAATACGGTATTCAATACAACTAAATGAAGTAAATATTTCATTCAACACAACTAAATGACGTAAATACTTCATTCAATACAACAAAATAAAGAAAACGCCGCATTCAATACAACTAAATGAAGTAAACCTCGCATTCAATACAACTAAATGAAGTAAATACTTCATTCAATACAACTAAATGACGTAAATACTGCATTGACAGAGAAGCTCAAGTCAACATGGACGTATCTACGCACCACGTGTCTTCAGAACACAAAACACTTGAATTAAACACTTTCCCGTTAATTTAACGGAATTCTATACAAAAAATAAAACACGGCCTTGACTATTTATAAAAAGACAACATTTTCTTTCGACATTTTAAAGCAGGGGTAAAATTTTGTAGAATACTAAAAGGGTAATTCGATCCAGCATATTTAGTAGATTATGCAGACGCAAATAATACATCCACCATCTGAATTTTCCTCCACCATCTGAATTTCCTTTTTTCATGTGCAATTTATCAGGTAGTATTGAAATACATCCTTGGTAACTTGACCGACTCTGTTACATTCTCATCAATCATAAAAGCAAATAAGATCAGCATCTTTTAAATGTTTATCATCAGTGTTCATATGACTATTTAAAAAAGTTATACCTGCGTGGCAGCTGTTGAAGTTTTCACAAATATTTTCTTTTCTTTGTTGAACAAAACACAGAAATGAAGGCAATGTAACTAAAAAAATACATTGCGTTTTAAACCCTAGAAAATTAAGCACCGCTTCATTTACTCCAACTGGAAGTGCAAGAAGTCATCAGGAGTTAATTTTTTTTAGGTTCTGGTGTAAAACTCGTGCTAAGTCTATTCCTTTATTTTCAGCAACTCAACTTTCAGTAGCAATGTTCGAATTAAATCAAATTTCAGTGGTGTGAAACTCAGCAACTTTTCCTTATTTTTTTGCACCACCTGACCGATTCAGCAGCTTGAATTTGAACATTTTTTTGGTTTTTCCATGCTAGAAAAAACTGCGACACATGCGTGCACACTGTGTTTCTTTCCTTGTGTAAGACTACGATACAGTTCTTTGTGAAGTATCTTCGTCAATAATCGACGAACACATTTCATTGATAATCAGATTTATTCAAACCCTAAAAATGGGAATATGCTAATGGAAATATATCGCATAAACCGTCTGAGGTTGTACGTATTTTATACATTTTATGATATTTTCTATAATTCTCTCCGCCCTGCATTCAGAGTGTCATAACTGTGAAAGAAAAAGGAAAGAAGTTCAGTCCTACACGGGCTCAAACTGATAACATGATTAGTTACAATATTTCATTGAAAATAAAATGCACCTATGTGGTAATATCCATATCACGGTTACAAAAATTATAGCTCAAAATACATAACAGAATTTCAGGTTAATAACACATGACCGAGTTTTTTTTAGAATTTTCGAAATGCAGAATAATTATTTTTAAATCATCATTTCTTCCATGTGCCTAGGACGGTTAAGCTTAGAAAGACTTGTGTTTTAGAAGCAGCGTAGAGGAGCTTTCATTTTGCTGTCGGACGTTCATGGCAGTTGAGTAAAAGAATGGATGTGTGATCTGGAATTTATTATAGGTGTGTTTGTTACAGTGTCTTCAGGAAGGACAATGCATTAGAGGGAAATACTGCAAATTTGGTCAATATTCAGAAAATAAATTTGTTGACTAATGCAGGGAGTTAGTGCTAGAAACAAATTTAGTGCACATTCATGTGCGTTTTTCTTTGAAAATGTTTACCTATTACAAATTATTATGATATATATAAATAAAGAACTTTCTTCACCCTAATTTTTCATCACTCAATTATACTGAAACGGAATAATTTCCATGATTCAATTTTAGATTTAGCTCAGCTCATTATGGGTTTGAAACTGGAGTTTTTTAAGCGTAATAACTTGCATTTCAGTTCTACCTTCTCTTCTACTTGTACTACATAAAAGGAAATACGCTCCTACAGGATTTCAATTAAGAATTAATGCTTTTTAAGAACTAGGTTCCAGTCTCATTGATGCGCGGCTCAGAAATACAGAATAAACTTTGTTGATTGTCCACTTATGTTCCAATAATACTAATGGCTTAAAAATTAAATGAGTGAGATGAAATAGCAATACGTGTTTTTAAGAAACAATGATAGGTATTTAATATAATTTTGTTTTTATATTATATGAGAAAGTTACGAATTCCCGACAAAATTAAGTAACTGCTATTTTGAACAGTGCTAATAGTGATTAGTTTTTAATATGGCGAATCAAACATTAAAAATAATGCAACACTCAACCTTGATGAAGACAAAGCATACATTTTATGAATAGAGTGGCCACAAAACTATTAAAAACTTTACTCCTGTTTCAAAAACTGCTAAATTTTTCCCCACCAAACAGTCTGCATTCGCGAATGCTTGGCCGGCCAAAAAATGTTGACTCATAAAAAAGTCCTCCAGCCTTGGAACACAAAGTTCTCGCATCACTTGCCCTTCAAGGAAAAAGAGACAAGAAACTTTGTATAATAATTCGTTAAATTTGACATTGTTATGTATAGAGGCTAATTTGAATCAGCTGTGGAACATATAACATTTGTATCAAAGTTTGAAGTTTTGATTATAGTCAAAGTATTGGAGGATTTGAAGTGAGAGGTTGAATAAACGAAAGAAACTCATTAAATGCTTCGGTATAAATTCTGGCGCTGATGGTAATGTTTAACATGGTAATGTTTGGAATGGCACGAAGCTTTCGAAACGCAATCGCTAGATGACATCGAAACCTATTTCAAGTAGAAAAACATCAATGTGATCTAATGAACTGGTGTTACTTTAAACATACAACCCTGTATGGAGAAATTTCTTACAGAAAAACTTTTGGTGGAAGACTGACACAGAAAACGAAATGCCCAGTGTACAGGTACGTTTTTTGCTGCAGCTCACCTGAGTATATATAGGAGCAACGACCGGGTGCCCGCAGTATTGAATCAGGTATCAAGGTGTAAGGTCCATGACGGTGACTACAGCAATGGCCCAGCTCAGGTCAGTGACATGTTTGCCTTAAGTTGTACACCTTTCTAATCATGTGAGCAAATATATTAGCAATATGTGTAAGTAAATCTTAACATCTTCTATGGTTGTTGCTATTATCTAAATAGGTTTCAATAGCAAATATACATAAATCATTGTATAAGTATCTGCAAAAGATACTTTGGAATTGCCATCGTTCAAAAATGCATGAGTTAGGCTGAGAGGGTGTCGGAGGCCTATTGTATAGTGACTGTATATACGAGTAGGCCTGCGAATATATTGTAAGTCTAATGTGGCATGTGTGTATGACTGTCCTAATGAGTCTGAGTGTGAGAGAAATGAAGCTGTAATGCAATGCATACTCAAACACCTCAACAACCATGTTAGTAACAAGGGTAAACCAGTAACAACTGGAGAGCCTCTACGTCACTCAACAGACAAGACTCTGCCACAGCTGCCGCACAACAGCCAACAGCAACTGTTAGCAAATCACCACTGAATAAAATCTGAATTTAAGTTGTAAATTATAATACTACAAAGATTATGATGTTTCAATTAACGACTGTTGTAATTTCTACAGCGTTTAAATAAATCGATAGCAGTACCAAGTTCTGAGTAAGGTTAGAACTTTTCATTATTTCAATAATGCTAAGCTTGTGGAGTCATTTTGGCCTGTCGTAGCCAGCGTAAAACTGAAGAAAATTCAATCAAAATTTAAACAAGTGAAATTTTGACTCACGCAATATTTTAGATGAATTGGCTTACGACAAATTAGTAAATGCATCCAACGCATCCCGTGTTGTGATTCGTTGGTTGCAGGTGCTTCTTATGATAAGTTTGAACTAGACTTTAAGTTGAATTATCTTTGATTCCAAGTAGACACATTCTCGATAAATGTTTGCTCGATTTCGATAATATTTTCTCATTCGGGAGGATCACACAAAATTGATTGGTTGCGTTAGCTCGAATTAATTACACGTAGAATTGGCCAACTTCGATCAGCTGCTGAATTTACCTTAATAAGGATAAATCAAACTCAAATTCTTATGTAATCAGCCCCGATTTGGAGGCGTAGCCCAATAATTTTTTATAACTTGATTGTTAAGTCGACCATGTTTTGTATAAACACGAGCTCAGTAGGTCGTTACTTTCACCTTCTGACAGAGGCATTTTATGAATATTTTGCAATGCTGAACTAAATCTTGACTTCATAATACGCACAACATTGTGTTCAGCTAGCATATTTGAACAGCATTTCACTCCCTCATGTGGTCAATAAGGTGACACTTCAGAAATTAGTTTGATCGACAATTCCTCTTACTCTTTCTGGTCCTGCCCCTCATTTCTGTCCTTCACAATATCGCACTCTTCACTTTCCGTGAAGTGCAGTGGTTTATCCTTCAATGTTTATTGCATTTTGTTTATTATTATCTTAGTGGGAGAAACAGTTTTTTAACAACAAATTTATAATTTAGAGCTGCACTTAAGATGAAATTTTTGTTACAATACTTTATTGAACTTTTTTAATTGCTGGTTGCTTTCAGTTTATCGAGTTGAAACTTCTCGTTATTGTAGGTGTCTGAGATCACCTTGCTGTGCCTGTGAGTGATTGTGTTTAATTTCATGCCTGTAATATGTGATCAATACTTTAAACGGATTTAAATCCCCATTTTTACGATTTTACCACGATATTTTTGTGTTACTTTTTACTTTTTATAGGAAACTCGTTTTTTCTGTATTTGATTGTAAGTTGTCACAGATAAGTGCTTGCAGGAATAAATCAGTGCGTAACATGGATAAAATCATTGACAGGGTACAGGGTGATGATAGGGTACAGGGTGATGACAGGGTACAGGGTGATGACAGGGTACAGGGTGATGACAGGGTACAGGGTGATGACAGGGTACAGGATGATGACAGGGTACAGGGTGATGACAGGGGCAACCTTATTTTTTAGGTATTTACTCGAACATCAGGAAAACGAACAAATATTTAATTTTCTTAGTTCATTTTTATAATTATTTCTCATCAAGTTTTTTATTGGCCTAAATTAATTTTCAAGTAATTGTATACGGCGTGACATGAAATATTCTGAACAAATGTTGCTATCTTCATAGAGAAAAACTATGTAAGATAATTCAATTTTTTTAATTCACAGACGGAAAATTTTTAGTGTATAGAACTCTAGGTCTCAAAAGCTTCTCTAAAACTACAGAGACAAAATAAAAATGTGTCTTTGATCATCATTATACGTACCTTCATTTTCTGAATTACTGTTTCCATAGAAATTAATTTTTAATGTCCTACTTAGACTCAAACAGTTCTTTGAATGTGCATACACATAATTTTTCATGTTTTTTGTCCATAATTGACTGATAATTACAGTCAGTCATCTATAATTGACTTACAGTGATATAATGACAGTCAGCCATCTATATTGCTTTAAAATATTCACCCTAGAACGAACATCTTTTTATATTTTGTTTTATAGTTGTAGGCTAAACCTAATTGTTTGAAGTCCTCTGAGTTATACAAAAATTTAACAGGAAAAATACACACTCGTATGTAGGTATATACCCCTATAAAATTTTGCTGCGTGATGTACATACGTTATAAAATTCTCTATACATATCATGGAGCAGCCCGCTATCTTTTATACACAATGCCCGTGAATACAGCCGGCGTTTTAGTTCTATTTAAATTTAATCCATTCCAGTCTTCCAAACTGCCAGTTTGAATTGCAAATTTCACGTCGAAGATTCTCTCCCAAAACTAGTCGAAATCGTAAAGGATTAGACGCTACAGGAAATTTACGAGTGTAGCTTCATCTGTAAAAGTACGAGTGTAGCTTCATCTGTAACAGTACGAGTGTAGCTTCATCTGTAACAGTACGAGTTTTGCTTCATCTGTAACAGTACGAGTGTAGCTTCATCTGTAACAGTACGAGTGTAGCTTCATCTGTAACAGTACGAGTTTAGCAGAATTTTGTAGCAGTTAAGTCTCTCTCTACATTCCATGCATCGATGACGATCATCGTCTGAGTGCGACTCCAGAATGCGTGTTTTTTCGATATTGTAATTCGTTGTGAAGGCAGGGATGCGACGTGCCATTTTACTTTTGTGATCGAATATTGAATGAATCTTCCTTTCTGACGGCTGTCTGATCACGCTTTTCTAACCGGGCCTGTTATTGTCTTTGCATGATCGCGTCCACCACGACGTCTAGGACTCATCTTCTGCCTACAACTGAAATAATTTGTGATAAGAGATATCAAGAATATATGAACATTTCTTTGTAAGTTGATTTCATGACCAAAAGACAGCTCTTTTTCTTATTATTCTTAGCTAGAAATTTGAATTTCCATGTTGAAATGACATTTCTCACACATATATTCATTCAATTTTCAAATGAATGTTATGATTTATCTACAAAAATGCAATGCTCATGTTAAAAAATAGAAATCTATAGAAATTTTTATTCCTATTTAAACATCAATAAAAAGTGAAGAAATTGACCATTTACACCTAATTCGGAACATTTTTTCTATTATTCCTTTAGGCTTCAAATGTTGAATAGTGTTCCCTGATGTTATGCATTGGATGTATGAAAAAACATTGCTTATCAATAAATAAGGAAGTCCTTACCAAAAGAAGCACCACACAACCAAAACAATATTCAAACACTCCCCTAGTAAGACAAATCCCTCCACGAACAGCACCTGCAACGCAGGAGACAATAATATTTTGCGCCAATCGCTTTTGCATCATCGCAAAACCTCCTCGTCATTTCGGTTCTAGGAAGAACAGTCAACAATGAGCTTTAAATGGCAGCAGTGACCCAAGCAATTGCTTTCACCGCTGCATGAGCAGGGCAAGTGTAAGGTGTTACAGCGAGATTGTTCGTAGCCTTCGTCTGCCCTGGAGGGACACATGTGTCCAGGACTGGAGTAAATCCTTGTAGCACTGCAACGGTGGTAACAGTGCTACAGCAACCCAGCTGCAGAATCTGAAACTCTATTCAAGAAAGTCTATTTGGTTATAGTATCGTAGTTGGGAGGACTGTTCTTTTCCATGTCTTGAAACTCTTCTTTGCGAGAGGGCGGAGGGGAAGAGGCAGGGGCTCCTGCATAAACTATCCTCAAAGCTCAGCTTCACTGAACTGCCACGCTCCTGCCGGCAGCAATTGCACTCTTGGGGGTTTGGCTCTCTCGAGGATAGTAAAATTTCTTAACTGTTTTCTGGAGATGACAGCACAACTGTCTATCCTCGTCAGCACGTGTTGGGGACTTGGCGCTGCACAAAGTCTGCCCAGCAAGTCACAGCGACATCAACAATTTTAATATTGAAGAACGTTGTGAGGTTACCTTCTGTCCCTCATCTCAGGCTCCCTTGTGTATCTCCTACGATTTAGAGACCTTGGCAACAGTCCTCATGCTAGAGGTCATCCTGTCTGGCATTTTCTTTCTCTCCCTCTAACTCGCCAGGCTTTTTTAAATGATGCTGTTGCCTCACTTCTCTGTTGCAGAGAGCAAATGAGCTTGTACATACGTAATCCTCCGCTAAAAATGTACTCAAGAACGATTATACCTAGAGTTACGTTAAATTTTCCATAGAAATAGCTACTGAAAATTATAAAGCGATGCTGATTATGACATACGTATATGAACATCGCATTATACATACTTGATGTTGGTTGAACAATTCTACACTACAATATCCCATATTGAATTCCTTTCGAAATTTAAAACACTAGGAATGCCTAAAATCCAGCATTAACTATTCAAGTTTTCAATAGCCATCAGTTAGCCAATTATAGTTGTTTTTTCCATTTACAATCCGCTTATCGAGCAATGAACTGTCAGTGCTACAGCTTACTTTTCTTCAGCAAGCCGTACAGTATTATTCTCTCGACTACAATTTAAAGTTTAAATCTCCAGAAGCGTCAGAAATCGTCAGTGTTGCTGCATGCCCTAGTCTATACAACATCATAG
>VCRD01000111.1:93969-104238 GCA_006783055.1 Trinorchestia longiramus
CACTACACAGGCCACTACACAGGCCACTACACAGACCACTACACAGACCACTACACAGACCACTACACAGACCACTACACAGACCACTACACAGACCACTACACAACCGTGGTGGTGCAGTGAGAGCTACAGACGCAGTAGATCTGAGGAACAGCACCGGAGGTAGTGTGAAATAAATTGGCTGTGGCGCTAGTAGGATGCATTCATTTACTTTTCTTTAATATTGAAAAGTTATGCACACACTATATTATTGTCTCGAGCACTATGCCTAATTTTCATGTTACGTGTTGAAATAATTGAAATTGTGACTCCAGTCCCACGGCATGGGACTTCGGTATTGAACCAAGAATGGGCCAAACGGCTCGTTCCTATTGCCTTATTCTATTCCATCTACGAGAGGGTGGAGCCCGAAAATCAGATTTCAATGAGGAAATCCTAAAAGGGCTAATTTATGTTAATCCAAGAGTGTAGAATTTTCATATTTTAGTCTTAATTGTGATATTTTTCATTTATAAGCTTCGTTGTTACATTCCTCCAGAGTGAATACACTACGAAAATTAACGGCATCGCCACCGTGAACATTTATTTCTCTGTTTTAAAGAAACTGTGAAAAGCATCAGTACAGTTTTCAGTCCAGTAACTTGAAATGCATCAATAGCCCCGGGAGTATCAGAGCTATTTTAACCCATTAGACAACTAAAATAAATTTTCCTTAACATGCTCTAGTGCGTTTTTCTACATAAGAATGTTTCAACAGACGCAACTTGCTAGTTGGAGACGTGATCACTGTTGATGGTCGGATTAGTTTTGCTTATGCTTCAGACTTTTTTATCTGGTAATAGTTGCTGCTTTAAAATTAAGTTGTTAGCGCTGGACTTATCAAAGGACTTCATAAAGGTGTTCAGAAACAGCGTTGCAAGTGTCTGTTTTACCCTGCGTCAATGAAGAGGCACAAGCCAGCATGCCTGATGTGGTGCATGTATGGGGTACCCCTAACCTGTGAGGTACCCCCAACCTGTGAGGCACCCCCAACCTGTGAGGTACCCCAACCTGTGAGGTACCCCCAACCTGTGAGGTACCCCCAACCTGTGAGGTACCCCCAACCTGTGAGGTACCCCCAACCTGTGAAGTATGCCTGACATGTACTAACCACACCTCATGTCCACGGCTTCAGTGCCTCTCACCACACAAACTAATTCAGTAGCAAGTTTTCACCAGCAAACAATTCCCTTCTGAAAAAATGAAGTTCTCACTTAATTTGTCAGCAAATCCAAGCTTCAAAAAGCGAATATGTTCGTGGTATATGATAAACATATATTAATTTCTAAAGGAACATATTTTACGGTACAGGAAAAAATTATTTGTATACCACAGTCGAGTATAATTTGAATTTCTTTTTAAAAAAAGAAAATATGTTGATGCACCTTATACCTGGGTCCTGCAGGCAGAAATTTCAGGTATCTAGCATTACATAATGGCCTAAGTTGAGTCATACTTGTAGATAACATGAAAACTAGGAACATTCAGGGAATTCACAATGTGGTCTTGTCTGTAATAACTTAAATTTTTATTTTATTCATGGAAGGGATATATTTCAATTCAATTTAATTCTTCATTCTTGCATGGAGTCGAAGATAGAGGCAAGAATAATTCTGAAGAGTATATTTTTTTCAGAAAGAAATATTTCATCCGTAATAAAATGTAAATTGGCATGCAGTAAATTTGGATCCGATAAAAAACACCGACTACACTAAAACGATGTCGTTTGAGTGAACAGAAAAACAATTCAAATAAAAGGCTTCCGTAAGTGAATCAACGGATCGAAATAACATGGCCACGCAACTGCGTACGCTTAAATTAATTCAATTCTTTTCGCGTGAGCGTCCTTTTGAATGAAACTGGGAAGATTGCCTTCCCGTTGTGCCCCAGCCTTGCGATGGCGGTCACGCGCCCACCAAAAGTGATTCGAATTTGCGCGGATGCTTTCAGAGCTCCAAGGGGGAGGCCATCGGGAAAAGAGAATCTCCGTCAATTCGAGTGCGAGCTAAAACACTTTCCGAACTGCAGTTTTCTTTCTGCTCCCTCGTGTAAGGTATCATCAGGAGGAATGCTCGAAATCATAAGGAAGTGAATTGCTTCATCGAATCGAAAATGAGACTCAATGCCAACTTTGATGGCATGGTGCGAAAGAACCTTGCAATGGTGCTTCAGAATCCTACTTACAGGATAGCTGCATAGAACTCCGTATAATTCCATGGAACAAATTCACCTCGCAAGTCTACGGAAGACCAAACGTGACCTGGTTAACCGCTAGAGAGCAATTAATCTTGAGCGCGTGAGGAAGACAAACGAAAATAAAGCGTGTGCTACTTTAGAAAGCTAATGCAGAGCGGAACAGGACGTAAATTCAATGTCTTCAACGCACAAAAGTCAAAACTTATCCATACTTTCGTCACATTTTACCTCCTGGTTAATGACATTACTGTTTGTCCATATGTGACAACATTTCATACGACATTGTTGCCAATTTACACTGCAATGAAAAATTTAACCATCTGAAGGGAAGTAGAAACATGATGCTTCAAAAGACGTTTGGGCAGCATGAAAAAATACTAATACAACAGAGAGCACAGCGGGAACAGTAACATTACTGCTTGCGCGTAGGCAAAATGCCCGAACTCACATAGGCTCACCACGGAACAAGTAACGGAGACCAAATCGTTACTTGTTCCGCCGAATCACTTGCGCGAGATGCACAACCACCGGAACAAGAGAAAGCATTTCGTTTGTAGAACGACCTATACTCGTCTCCACATGCATCCGAAAATGTTCAGTAACATTGACTACATTCAAACCTTCCAAGACTCTACGTACACCCATGTTCCCAAAGCTTAAGTTCTCTACGCTCAAGCACTCTATAATCAAGCTCTCTTCGTTCTAGCTATTGACGTTTTAGCTCTCTACGTTCAAACATTCTATCTTCAAACTAAAGAAAAGTGACGAAGATAAATGGAAACAATATATAGTCAACATAAATATGAAATTTATAAATATTCCCAGTGAACACCATCGTCACGGTATAAATGGTTGAATTTGATCGTACTATTTTTTGTTTTTGTTTCAAAGGTAATATGCAGAGGCGGCTTTTCTTCAGCCCACAGTGATCAACTAATGCAGCAGTTTGCTTTTGAAAATAGTTGTGTTGATGCATGAAAATTTACATGGTATGGCTTGACCATTTTAACAATTAATCAATTGAGTTTTAAGGTGCTGGTACATTTTGGCTACATCACAGATCTTGCGCCTTCCGACTACCATTGTTTTTTGGATCCGCATGAACATACCTCTCAAGCTAGCCACTTTCCTATAGGGGAAGCAGTGCTGGAATTTACGCATAAATACTTAAACGATCACTGAACCCTTTTAACTTGGACAACACAAGCTTATGGACCGCTGGACGGAGTATATCGAAATGGATTGAGGCTGTGTAGAATATCAATAAACATGATTTGTTATTTTGTAAGAATAAATTTAAACGATAAAAATACAGATTTCAACGACAAAAATACACTACCAGCAGTAACACTACTTTGTGAGATATTCTCTGCGTAAAACAAGAACCAAGCCTCCTTTCATTTTTTTTCTCCAAAACTTACCGTAGAGGTTTATTCAATCTATTTTTCCCACGTTCATTGTTTAGTAATGTTTTTTTGACTCATAGCACATTTTTGTGGCGGGGAAGGCTAAAATCGAATAATTCATAAACGTTCGTAGTCTAGTACGCATCTTAGCTAGGCTGTCCTAAATTCAAAATAAAATCACAGGATTTTCCCGCTGCTCTACACGCCACGGCCTTTGAATGCCTTTCCTTGTCGCATTTCGGCTTTCGAGATAACATTTGAGACGTCAATAAAAACTTCGTGCAGAAGTTCAGGACTGAGTGGCCGGTGGAAGAATTTAGACAAGGTCTGCAGCATATTTCGAGAGAAACTTTTGAATTTTCGGGCAAGTAAAAAGTGAGAGGTCATTCAGAAGGAAGGTTGGGATCAAGCCGTGTGAAATGTTGTACTTCATCACGCTCAGTAAATAATAAAATACAAAGATATTTGCTTTCACTTTGGATGTGTAGTCAGGATACTTGTATATTATAATATAAGCAGTGCAAGCTAGCAGAGGAGAAGGAGTGTCCAAGTTTCTTGCTACTGAATGTTACTTTGGTGCCTGTGCGTGATAGGTGTGCAATATTGCAGGATTTGATTCGTATTGCCACATTGTATTGCACCATGAAAACGTCAAACAAACTTAGCGTTAATTAATAATATTTCATTTTGTTTCAATACCTGTTAAACCTTATTTTGTGTTTTTGGTATTAAAAACCTCACAATATTATGAAGCTTAGCTTTATTTAAGGTTTCTTCCAGCTCTTTCCTCGAGAAGGAATACATTATTTCATGGTTAATGACTAACAAAAACCACAAAAACTCACAGAAATCAACAGGCGAAACGGGAAAATATTCTGA
This sequence comes from Trinorchestia longiramus, assembly GCA_006783055.1. Classification (NCBI taxonomy): domain Eukaryota; kingdom Metazoa; phylum Arthropoda; class Malacostraca; order Amphipoda; family Talitridae; genus Trinorchestia; species Trinorchestia longiramus. The sequence continues at coordinate 98,490 of VCRD01000111.1, forward strand.
ACGAGTAGAGTTGATCTCCACTGAACGTTACGAACAATGTTCAGCATAAAGCTGAAAAGCATAAAGTAGTGTTCAGTATAAAGCTGAAAAGCATAAAGTAGCGTCCAGCATAAAGCTGAAAAGCATAAAGTAGCGTCCAGCATAAAGCTGAAAAGCATAAAGTAGCGTCCAGCATAAAGCTGAAAAGCATAAAGTAGTGTCCAGCATAAAGCTGAAAAGTACTAAGTAGTGTCCAGAATTAAGCTGAAAAGTATCAAGTCGTATGCAGCATTAAAATAAAGCCTTCAGCGGCCAATCGGACTCTGGAGGCTTTATTCTTTGAAGTTTAATTGATTTCCAGCCGCAGCAACTAGGGGCAGCAACTAGGGGCAGCAACTAGGAGCAGCAACTAGGGGCAGTCTATATTCTGTAGCAAAATTGAATTACTAAGTGACTTATTTTGAGAACCTCAAAATTGCTTCTTTTCGTGCAGTTTACAATCGAGATCTAGAATACAAAGAATACTACATGAAGGTTTCAGGAGAAGGATAAATAAAAATACTAAATACACTAGTATGGGTACAACAAAAGATGCAGAGTGTTGTGATGAAACGATGTGTAGGATGCAGAGTGATGTGCTGAAGCGATGTGTAGGATGCAGAGTGATGTGCTGAAGCGATGTGTAGGATGCAGAGTGATGTGCTGAAGCGATGTGTAGGATGCAGAGTGATGTGCTGAAGCGATGTGTAGGATGCAGAGTGATGTGCTGAAGCGATGTGTAGGATGCAGAGTGATGTGCTGAACCGATGTGTAGGATGCAGAGTGATGTGCTGAACCGATGTGTAGGATGTCTAGTTGTTGTGTTGGGACACATTCATAATGTTCATACTGGACAAACAAATCATATACCGAATTTTCTTGAACATCAGTTTCTTTAATTGCTGTACCCGAGCACCGAACTCGGTATCCACGATACGGACTCGAGTATATAAGGCACTGCACGAGGTAATTGTTAAGGATCGTACAGTTATGAAACTGCTTAATATCTAAACACACTCGAATGGCGGAATCTCACAATCACTATAAAAATAATGATGGTGCATCACATGGTTTCTTCACTGACTTAAGAGCTGCCTAAAATTGCAAGTTACTCACTGTAAACTTACCATTTTGACATTTTTCTATCGATAGAATTGATATACAATAAAAAATACAATAGAACTAGATAAAGTGATTTAATCCTCCTAGATTAGAGCTTTAATCTCACATTAGAAGAAGATAAAGCGATTCTGCACTGCCATGTTTTCGAAAAAAAATTACTATTTGAAGTCGACAAAAAATGATTTTAAATAATTAATTCAGGTCGAAAAAATTAAACTCTGGATATTCTGCAGCAGTACAGAAGAGCCACATTGAAAATAATCAAATCCTGACAAATTCTGGGAAATTCACTGGAATATAAGCAGTCTGTGGCTTGTGTTCTTGGAAACTACAGAAAAAATTTCTTTTAGTTCACCCCAAGTGTTTCAACGTGCTTCCTACTACACATGATCAAGTACAATGTGTTGTGCAGCTGTTTGCGCATTCTGATAAAATAAGGCCTAAACAAGGCGTAAATAAGGCCTAAATAAGGCCTAAATAAGGCCTAAATAAGGCCTAAATAAGGCCTAAATAAGGCCTAAATAAGGCCTAAATAACGCCTAAATAAAGCATAAATAAGGCCTAAATAAGGCCTAAATAAGGCCTAAATAAGGCCTAAATAAGGCCTAAATAAGGCCTAAATAAGGCCTAAGTGCCTGCAAAACATGAGTTGTGATTAAACATCCCACAGAACTGTTGATCAGTACAATCTCCATTTTTAATGCTTAGCATCCACGGCAAAATGCAGGCCTGACTTCCAGCCCTGTAAACTCTGGTGATTAAATAATCGAGTTTCATTAATTGAACCATGATGGCTAAACTCTCGTGTAATTTGCCTCGGAACTTTTTCTCAATCATTGAGTGAGTCAAAATTGTAATTCACGGTCAACCTGGTGAGCTGGAGTGAATATGTGTGGCAATGGCGGACATTGATGGTGTAATTAGTGGTGGAAATTAACGACGTAATTAATGTTGGACAATGATGGTGTAATTGATGGTGGACATTGGTGGTAAATTAATGGTGGACATTGTCGGTGAATCTCTTCGTGGGCACTGCTGGCGTACACAAATACTGATATTATCAATGAATTCTGAGGTGAACATGGATGATGTAATTCAAATATTCCACTCACCTAAACGGACACAAAATAAAAAATGTTTATAGGAATAATGGAAGGATTTTTTTCTTCATAAAATAAAGTAAATTTGATATTATTATTTCATTCATAAATATAGCATAGTGAAAATATCTGCGTTGTGTCAGTGCAGGAGCAGCTCAGCCTCACATTTTGTCGACTCATGTGCTCTCGAAATATTACGATGTTTTTTTATTTTAAAAGCTACATTATTTAGATTAAAGTTCACGTCCAAATAAAAGGTTCTGTATATTTTTTTCAAAACTTCCCAGATAAAATTGACGTTTCCAACTGTTCTTTCCATCTAACTTTGACAAGATGTACTTATTTTGATGATGGTGTAGCCATCACATTGGACTAAAGAGGTAAGTCATTGCTCAATTTTTGTACTTATTTTCTGTGACTTTAGAAAAAATATATTTAGTCTTTCTGTGAGTTTACTTTTTTTTCACACGTCTGCCATCAAAATACGAGACTTTTAATTATTTTTATATAAAAGTTGGAGTCGATAATATTATAACTTAATTTATACTATTTTTTTTTATCAATGTCAGTTAAAAGAACTAAAGAAACATGACAGTAAAAACAGAATAATTAAACTTTTGAACGACAAAGCCTTCATGGAGAGTCATTGTTCTTTTTTTTGAGTTAATATACGTGACAATAAATAGCTCACGTTATATCATATTTCTGAAATCACCACACGGAGTCGTAACTTTAAATTACTCATGCAGTCGTAACTTCATATTACTCATGGAGTCGTAACTTTAAATTACTCATGTAGTCATAACTTTAAATTACTCATGGAGTCGTAACTTTCAATTACTCATGGAGTCGTAACTTCAAATTACTCATGTAGTCATAACTTTAAATTACTCATGGAGTCGTAACTTTCAATTACTCATGGAGTCGTAACTTCAAATTACTCATAGAGTCGTAACTTTAAATTACTCATGGAGTCGTAACTTCATATTACTCATGTAGTCGTAACTTCATATTATTCATGGAGTCGTAACTTCATATTACTCATGGAGTCGTAACTTTATATTACTCATGGAGTCGTAACTTTCAATTACTCATGGAGTCGTAACTTTAAATTACTCATGTAGTCATAACTTTAAATTACTCATGGAGTCGTAACTTTCAATTACTCATGGAGTCGTAACTTCAAATTACTCATGTAGTCATAACTTTAAATTACTCATGGAGTCGTAACTTTCAATTACTCATGGAGTCGTAACTTCAAATTACTCATAGAGTCGTAACTTTAAATTACTCATGGAGTCGTAACTAAAAATTACTCATGTAGTCGTAACTTCATATTATTCATGGAGTCGTAACTTCATATTACTCATGGAGTCGTAACTTTATATTACTCATGGAGTCGTAACTTTAAATTACTCACGGAGTCGTAACTTTAAATTACTCACATAGTTGTAACTTCAAATTACGCAGAAAGTCGTACGGTCTCACCGAAAGTCTCATCAAACAATAAGTAGAAAACAAAAATAGATATTTTGTTTAACATATTATGCCTTAATTAAAAATGTATTTGCCACTGTGAGGTATTTATTAAATAAAAGTTACGCCATGGACAAAGAACTTTTTTTAAGTAAGAATTCAATTTTCATGGAAAGTGTTGAAGTGAAAACGTCAGTTTCGGTTTCTAGTAAAATTTATCCTGCTGAAGCTCCTTATTCTTTTTATTATTTTTGAACGGAATATTACATGTATAATAAAATTATTTTGATTATTTTTTGAGTTTTTGTGTCACCAAGGCAACTAGTGAGTTGCCTGCCTAGAGACAGGCTTCTTCACTTCCGAAAACAACGGAAAACAGAAAAATTAAACGTGAGATAAAAACAATTCATTTTTATTAAATTACGAGCAGCCTTTGCATTTGAACATGAATTAAGATAAAAGATCCGGATATTTTCTGCGTTAATTTAGCAGCATAGAAATGCTTTCTTTTGACGAAAGGACGTAAACAAGTCTAGGAATTATGCCTTAGTGACCTAATTTATTGCACTGAACTATTCAAACTCTTCTGGGCACCGAGCAAACAATTCCGTGTTGTGTTAGCACATGTTTGTGTGTGTGCCTTTCAAACACATGCTAAAATGTGTATTTTTAAATTTTAGCACGCAAATATGCGTACGTGCGTTTTTCGTCAAGCTGATGCACGTTCAGATTTAGCAATTACAAGTTTATGTGTAGTATGTACTTTGAAAACAAGCTACGGCGTGTTAAAACACACATAAGCACGTAAACGGAAACAGGGATGTTCAAATGAGCATGAACGCGCCAAAACAAGTTCAGACGCGTTTAAACGAGTTGAGAGGCGTTAAACCGAGTTGAGACACGTTAAAACGAATTGAAACGCGTTAAAGCCAGTTGAAATGCGTTAAAGCAAGTTCAGAAACGTTAAAACAAGTGGAAACTTGTTAAAACGAGTTCAGACTCAGGACACAAGGTCAGAAAAAGCTGCACAGGAAAACTTGCTCCTAAAATAACGCTCTCAAATATCGTTGTTTCAAACACCAGCAAACTCTGGCAGTGATTAGTTTTTCTCTAACAAGGATGTATGTATTCATGCATAATCTGAAGTTTTTTGTTTTAGTATTTGAATTCCTAATTTCTCCTTGGAAAGTAAATAATTTGAGCAAAGGAGTCTCTATTATTTTAAGGAAATTATTTCTCGATTTAGTTGGGTAAGTTTGTTTTAACGCTTACCTAAACAAACGCTGTATAACGCTAGTCTAAACTAGGACTGTATAACACCTGCCTGAACTAGTGCTGTATAACGCCTGCCTAAACTAGCGCTGTATAAAGCCTGCCTAAACTAGCGCTGTATAACGCCTGCCTAAACTAGCGCTGTATAACGCCTGCCTAAACTAGCGCTGTATAACGTCCGACTGCCAACTTGCGTGGTGCAGAGTATTCGTCTAGTATGAAAAATGATCATAATTTCGGGTATTGAAACATAGCATAGAAAATTCTAAAACATCCAATAATTTAATGGTAATCCTAATACTTACCTCATAATATAAAAGTCTGGAAAACCTAAAAATTCACAGTGCAGAGCCCTGAGTTTAGGATACAGACGAATAGTAGCATCTGTTTGATGTGCAGCCGCAGTTGTACATCAGCTGCCTCAGCTGTACTGCCACTTTACATCAGCTGCCTCAGCTGTACTGCCACTTTACATCAGCTGCCTCAGCTGTACTGCCACTTTACATCAGCTGCATCAGCTGTACTGCCACTTTACATCAGCAGCTTCAGCTGTACTGCCACTTTACATCTGCAGCCTCAGCTGTACTGCCACTTTACATCTGCAGCCTCAGCTGTACTGCCACTTTACATCAGCAGCCTCAGCTGTACTGCCACTTTACATCAGCTGCCTCAGCTGTACTGCCACTTTACATCAGCAGGCTCAGCTGTACTGCCACTTTACATCAGCTGCCTCAGCTGTACTGCCACTTTACATCATCTGC
>VCRD01000111.1:104341-123453 GCA_006783055.1 Trinorchestia longiramus
CTTTACATCAGCTGCATCAGCTGTACTGCCACTTTACATCAGCTGCATCAGCTGCATCAGCTGTACTGTCACTTTACATCAGCTGCATCAGCTGTACTGCCACTTTACATCAGCTGCATCAGCTGCATCAGCTGTACTGCCACTTTACATCAGCTGCATCAGCTGCATCACCTGCATCAGCTGTACTGCCACTCTGCAAGAATTAGGAAAACTTTGCGACACACAAAAAGTGTTGGAAATTTCTCCTCGGTTTTGCTCTGCAAACTCACAGCATTTGTCTCACTTTACTTGAGCGGAGGACGTTTAATGTCTCAAAAATTCAAGAGAAGAGTCCAAGCAAAACCAATTCAGCTTCCCAAGAACAAATGAATTGCTCTGGAATCCGCACACTGGATCTCAGAGAATATGGTGTCGCATTTCCATAAGTAGAAAAATGATAAATTTTGTGGCAAGTCTATAATCTAAAGTGAAATGAAATAATTTAGCTACTTTTTATCCATCAGGTTGATGGGTTTCCATACCACAACTTCCCACATGAAATTAGGTAAACTGTTTTTTCAGTTTAATAACCAAGGGTCCTGAACGCCAATGACTGAGGGAGAAAAAATTATTGTAATTATTATATCTAATTATTATGAAATTATATTTTTGCTGATGAAAATTCATTTTTATTGCCGTTTAATTATTATATTTATTTATTATAAAATTATATTGTTGCTGATGAAAATCCATTTTCATTGCCGTCACTAAAGGCTTTCTGAAACTGGGTAAACTCATGTCCCTAACTTAAGTTTTGTTATGCAAATCCCACTACAGATTTTTATTCAGCACTGATTTTTTCATTACTCCAGTCCCTGGTGCTTATAAAATAATTAATAGTGAGTGCCCTTGTCCAAAATTTCCACTTGAGTGTCTTCTTTTGAGTGCCAAATATCCAGGAACAACCGAGGCATAATTCTTGTAACTTCCCTCATGAGTTCCTCACTTCACTGTAGGAGTGCAGGTCCCGGTCTGTCTATGCTCTTTTACATTCATAAAATGTAAAAATGTTTATGGTATTACATAAATGGCATAAACATATTTTTTATGTGCCATATTAAGGTCATTTTAGATTTCACTGGCCGCAGCTACTAAGTCACAAACTTATGAAGTTTTAGCTATAAATATGTCCTTTTAAAAATGAAATACTGAAGAGACTTCGTCATTTTCATGACTCCAGATGAAGTGATTGTCATTTTTAAAAATTTCACCAGCTGAGGAGGTCATGAATCATGAAGGTTATGAAAATGGTTATTGCTCCCCAAGATGGTAAAACAAATGATAAAATATATGTTCTTGTGTCCCTAAATATTGACCTTGACTCAAGGAAAGCCATAACGAAATCTTGCTTCAAGAATTAGGTACCGATGACGCTTGTGTAATAAGCCTTTGTGACATCTTTAATACCAATACAACCCTCAAGCTAATTTTTGTAACTGACTTTACAATTATTGTTGCATTTTAGTCGAAGTAAAGTGACGTTTTTTATTAGTTATATTACGAGCTTTTTAAAAACAATAACTTTAAATAAATTGAAATGAAAGAATTATCACGTAGACAACTAGCTAAATTATTCATATTCATTGTTTTTTGTTAATTACTAATAGAAATTAGTGTTTAATCTGGTTTTTCATGGTTTTCTTTCTTGGAACCAAAATTCAAATAAAAACTCATAAAATCATTAAAAAAAACAGGAGCAAGCAGCACTACGTTGCACCGGATCATTACATGGCATCAAAAACTGCAATTCAGCAGATAAAAACAATTAGTATATTGCTTAACATTCAGCCCAGGTTGCTTTAAATTTTTTGTTGGTGTTAACTTGAGAAGGACGAGGCAAGAGTTTCTTTAATTCGGAGAGTTGGAGTGGAGCAGCGGCGTAATTATCCTTTGCTTCTTGTTCGTCCCCAGTCGCCTGCAAAAGTTAAGGGCCAGTGTTCCTAATTTGAGGAGCAACGGCAAACTTTCCTTCAATGAAAAACAAGGAAGTGAAAGTAAAGGACAATTTTGCTACCAAAAAAAACTTTAAATTGGCAGTATCAATGGCAGCTCGTGTGTAGGGCCTGATTTTTTTTCGATGTTGTAATTTGTTTGTTCTGAGAGTGAAGAAGATTTTGTGTGCTCATGAGTTAGAGACAAAAGTATTAATACTTTTTAATGATACCTAATAAATTCAATTTTTTTATAATAATACCTAGTAAATAAATTATTAATATAAATTATTTAATAATACCTAATAAATACCTAAAAAGTGTTTCTTAATACATAACATGGACACAAAAAATATTATTATAAAAGTGTATCAACCACGGCAACTGTTCATGAAAAATGTGATGAGTGTAAACAGGACTTGTCAAAATATCGGTCGTAAATAACTTGCATAGTAATAATAATAACGAACTTAATGTTCATTCAAGCTAGTTTTCACTAGCCAGATTTTGCACAACTTTCTCCATGCGGCGAGAGTTGTAAATCATATGCAGCGTAGGCAAGTTGTAAATCATATGATTTACAACTTACCTACGCGCATACGACATAATGCATGACTTATTTAGGATTAGGTTATTCTTTGTTGCTAAGAAAAGACCACGGTTTTTTAACCAGTGACCTTAACCGTACATTACCTCCTGTTTCTTGGTACTCAGCAACTAACTGGACAGAAATTCATATTAGTTGTCTCACTCATACATGACAATATTCAGGTATGTGTTTTATTTGGGTTCGAGGTCGCATACAATTCAGGTATAACTCTTCTTTAACTGCCAGATGTTTTTTATTTGTCTTGTATTTCTGTTCCAGACTGCCACTCGCTCTCAGTCACGTTAAAACACATTATGAACAGCATGAGTAACACAAAAAATTCGTTGTACATTTAATGCACATTTTTTAGTTAAGAAAATGTTCTTTTATTGCCAAGCACGGTGCAGTGTGAGGGTAAGATAGGCAAGCCAATTCAAAATAAATCCATTCAATTTTATTTTTATCGTTACTGAAAACGTCTCATGACCTACACGAAGGTAAATTACACCAGCCAAACCTAAAGAAAAAGTAGGATCATAAATTCAACCAAAGAAATTCATTGCCGCAACATTTTGCGAACCAAACCAGCCCTTTCTTTTGCATTTACGTTCAACGTTCGGGCAAATTCCGGCAAAGTTTCTCGATTGAATTTGAATTTGTGTTCTTTTCTGCGTCCCCCAGTGACTTGCACAGCAATGGCGCGTGCCTTCTCTTCTTGTGCACGACTGCCACATTCGTGATGCATGAAGAAAAAAAAAACAAAAGGAGACTTTATTTCCAATCAAGTGAACAGTAAGAATACATCAGGTTTTCAATTTTCATTGCTGATATTTCAAGACTAGTGATAATGTTCTTAGCGACTGTTTTCGTCCTTTTGTGGAGTGACGCGAGGTAGAGGCTCGTAGGGGCGCTACAGGATGAGAGGCTCGTAGGGACATGCAGAGATGAACTGAAAGTTTGATGAAACATTCAGCCCGTCAGTCTTCTCAGCTCCTGTATCAACAGCAGGAGAAATTTTAATACTGCATGGAAACACAGGTTCATAACCATTCGATTACAGTAAAAGCTAAATGCTGGCCTATATTATTCGTTGAAAAACTAAATGTGTTCCGACGTTTCAGGTAGAAAAACGGAAAAGAAGAAATACTTCACTATATGTTCAACTAATTCTTCCGTCGCATTTTGCTTCACAAACCTATAAATATATTTTAATACTATGTTTATTGGTATATAATAAAGCTAAATTTGGTGAAAGTTAAATTATAAATGAGAAAACATTAGTGACAGAGTTGATGTTTCTTCCTGAGTGATGCCTAAGTTCTGCTTGTGATACACACACAAAAAACACATGACGACTCGTTTAATGTGCCATGTTCACAACACAAGAATATTCTATTTATAAGATGAGTGAAGTTCAGTGAAAGACCGCTTATTTATTGGAATGATGAATGCGCTAAAATATTTTGTGCTCATTTACTGAAGCGTAAATTATTCGTAGTTAAACTGACCCTGATTATCACTGCAGTATCTGCTCTGTGTTGTAAGTGATGTCCCTATAAAGTCAAGCTAGGAAATAGTGAACGTATAATTTAAAACAAAACCCCTATTAAATTCAATGAGCAAAATGCACGATGGGTGCAGATTTGAGTAGTGCATGACTGAAAATGAAGTGCGAGTTGTGTGGAGGTTGTCATTTGAGCTTCTTGAAAAATGATTGCTACAGACTTGCTAATGGTACGGTCACGCTGTGAAATAAATGACTCTAATTTTCCTAGAGAGGCCAGAGTTTTGCGTGGACATAGAGCTTAGCAAGGTGACGTGACCCCAACCTGCACAGCCTGCACAGCCTGCACAGCCTCCACGGCCTGCAAAGCCTCCACGGCCTGCACAGCCTGCACACCCTGCACAGCCTGCTCTGCTTGATCCTTCAGCACCTGCTCCACATGACCCCTATCTGTCCAACCTGCACAGCCTGCACAGCCTTCACACCCTGCAAAGCCTGCACAGCCTCCACGGCCTGCATAGCCTACACAGCCTTCACACCCTGCACAGCCTGCTCTGCTTGATCCTTCAGCACCTGCTCCACATGACCCCTATCTGTCCAACCTGCACAGCCTGCACTGCCTGCATCCTCAAGACCTGCTCTTCACGACCGCAGCCTGCACCCTCAGGACATGCCCCAAATATCGTGTCGTGGGTCATCAGGGTCATCAGAGCTATAACCCCCGTTCAAATTGAAGGTAATATTCCATTCTCCTGATTAATTACCCATTCGAGCGTCTACCTCGAATCAAAAGAATCGCTGTTTGGTGAGAGGATGTAGTGTCACAGACAGAGATACTTCCCAGTTCTATTGCCTTCGTGGTCGCATCAACCCTTTTAAGCACAAAACCTACTCGCTTTTACTGATGAATAGTCCTGGCGGTACGACATGAGGCATTATGCAACAAACACTGATGTAGTATCATTTTTTTCATCAAAATCTGAGGATGGAATGTGCAAGGCTTTTGTGGTTCTTTTTCTTCCACACGTGTCCATTTACTACTAAAATTTCATAATGTTGAGGTGAAGTGAGAATTGGTAAACTATTTGAATTTGGAATGCGTCGAATAGCAGACGAAAGAATCGGATATTGAACTGTTTATATTTTCTTCATCAACCATCCCGCCTATATCAGAAGTATCACGAAAGAAGTAGCAGTTATCTCTCAATGGTTTGTAGGCTCCCGACAAACCCTAGGCCGAACAAAAGCCATAGATCCTTGTTTCTTTTTTCAGCAGCTGTCATAGTACATATATGTATATGAACACGAATTACAATAAACATATATGTGGAGCCTATGACTTATAATATCTTGGTCCCCTGCCATCATACCAAAATAATGCTAATAGGCAAACATCAAAAGATGCGTCAGATTACGTTTCTGTGACGAAAATGTTATTTCACCGCAATTATACGGAAATTATTCACTTAATTACACATTTTTGTGGTATTTTAATGTAACAAATTTTACACTTTTCCTAACGCCAAAAACCATATGAAACTCACAATCCCAGTAATGTTATCATGATTATAACCTAGAAATATCTGAGGAACATTCTGTTATGTCACATGAGAGGTGTGACAACTCCGGAGAACAAAATTTTGCCCACACTAAATCTGTAGATTCCAAGTAATGGCGTCACTGTATCTCCAAAGCAAGACCTGATCGGTCATTTTTACGGTGATCACTATATCTAGCAGGTGGAAAGACAAAAAAACGCCATTTTTGAACTGGAAATATTGTCATTGTTGACAGTGTAATAAGGACAAACGGTGGCATGAATTATGAACTGCACATCATTTTAGCTACGTAAAAGCACATAGTCAGCACACACGTGATGGATGCAAGGGGTTGGACCAGCGGAGGTCAGGTCAGGTCTAATTGCCATTCGTTGTGTGAATGAAATCTAGAGAAATACTTCAATAAAAATGAGCATTTTAACAATAGAACACTTCAATAACATTGTGACTGATGTAAAACCAAATATTTGGGATTGTAAATTTCAAAGCCAAGATTAGTCCTGATTTTTTGCCTTGTCTGAATCTATGTATGCTAAAATGAATCAGTAAGAGATAAACTTAATTATAACACCCCTCTATTAAATTGATAGACAAGAAAAAGATCTCGTTGAAAAGTTGCACCTCACTCGCTAAGCTGTGCTAATTTTTAAGAATAACAAATTCTACAAAGTTTAATTACTTCTAACCATGCTGAAGTCATTAGGATTTATTGTGCTGATGATACGGCGATTGAGCTGAAGCGCTAAATGAAAAGTTTTTCTTCAGTTTCGAGTGAGCATCTCTAGTGTGAGTAAATCTAGGCCTTGCAGTTGATGAAGTCTCATAAAAATTAATGCATTTCGCTTAAGCAGTCGCTGCTCTCTCGTGTTCGTGCATAAATTGCGCGCCGTCCAGAGGTGTTCATGAAAACAGACGGAATGCTTCTGAATTAGAAACGCCTGCCGTGAAGGAATAAAGATTAACTAGTGCATCTTGCCTGGTAATTACAAAGCCATGACCAGGTAATTGCAGCATTCTGGGCATCTACTAGAGTATTAGACTTTAAAAAATAGGGCAATAGACTACATACATGCACAGGTGTGGGAGCAGGTCAGCAACGAGCGATGAGCAAGAGCAGCGTCAATAAATTTTGCGTCATGGCTTTTACGTTAGGAATTATTTTTTATTCATGATATGCAAAAAAATCCATATATTTAGGAGCCATGCTGTATTTCTCTGACGTAATTCTCTATTTGTGTGACGTTCGTTTGTTTCGTGCCAGGGATTAAGTCGCTGGCATTTGCGTGGCACTCCAGAAGTTGCGGGCATTTACGTGGCACTCCAGAAGTTGCGGGCATTTACGTGGCACTCCAGAAGTAATGAAAAAATTAAATTTTAGCCTCAGAGCGAAGGGCTGATCATGAGTTGACTAGGTGAAACTGCAGTTGAATCAATGTGTTTGGACCATCGAACAAATAAATCCCGTTATGTAAAAAAAAGCAAAAGAACTTGATTTTTTGCATTCCAAAATATTGTTATATCACTTCTATATTGTGAAATACTGCAATGCTACTTCTACATTGTCAAGCAGTGCAATACCACTTCTACATTGTCAAGCAGTGCAATACCACTTCTACATTGTCAAGCAGTGCAATACCACTTCTACATTGTCAAGCACTGCAATACCACTTCTACATTGTCAAGCACTGCAATACCACTTCTACATTGTCAAGCACTGCAATACCACTTCTACATTGTCAACCACTGCAATACCACTTCTACATTGTCAAGCACTGCAATACCACTTCTACATTGTCAAGCACTGCAATACTACATCTGAATTACGAGCATGTATATCGAGACACGGTCTCTTCATGTTATACTCATGTTCCATCCGCTGTCACACTGGCAGAACACGTGCAGGTTTTTGTGATATTCTGTGTGGTGATGTTTACAACACTTCTGACCTCATGCAGCCGGGACCAATGTTTGGACCGCACTTACATCCATGCGCGAAATCATTTCACATCACAGCCGCTGATGGGATTTATGGTTGAATACAGTATACTTGCGCGTGATAAATTATGTGTCATTATACATACACAAGCATTATGAAAAATGCCTCGATTTCTCACAACCACAATGTTTTGTTTGTAATTTTTCGGCAGAAATGTCACTATTTTCTTTGAACTGAGATTTTTTAGTTAAAAATAACTTTTCCATGAGAATTAACGATAAATCGTGAAAAAATATTTTGATAGCATCGAACTTCCTTGTTCAATAAATTATGTTTTTTTGTGATACTAAAAGTCGTGCTCACACATTTTGTGACAATATTTGCCTTATTGAGCCTTTATTCTACTGTACCAACTGTGTGCTGCAGTGCTCAGTACTGCCCCACAGCCAGTAACTACTGCACTGTTAAGTAACTGCTTCACTGTCCACTAACTACTGCTGCTTCACTGTCCACTGCTCTACCAGTAACTGCTGCACTGCCAGTAACTGCTGCACTGTCCAGTAACTGTTGAACAGTATTATGCATGTTAATGTGTGGAGTAGAGGCGCTGTGGTGCGCAGTATTATGCATGTTAATGTGTGGAGTAGAGGCGCTGTGGTGCGCAGTATTATGCATGTTAATGTGTGGAGTAGAGGCGCTGTGGTGCGCAGTATTATGCATGTTAATAAGCAAATTAGTCGTCACATTATGAAACGATGCATCTGCTCCAGTGAAGACTGTTCTCTCTTCCTGCTTGAGGCAGCGAGGATAAAGGCGAACGTTTAATTGTCCATTAGCAGAACTGCTCAATACGACTCAAGAACATCAGAACTGGCGAGTTTTGAGTGAGGAGATGCGGCTGTATTTTAAGATTAACAGCTACGCCTGATGGACGAGGCAACCACCATGCTGGCTGTAGTGCTGGTAGTGTAGTACTGGCTGTAGTGCTGGCAGTGTACACTGGGTAGTGCTGGCAGTGTAGTACTGGCTGTAGTGCTGGCAGTGTACACTGGGTAGTGCTGGCAGTGTACACTGGGTAGTGTTGGCAGTGTAGTACTGGCTGTAGTGCTGGCAGTGTAATACTGGCTGTAGTGCTGGCAGTGTACACTGGGTAGTGCTGGCAGTGTACATCGGGTAGTGCTGGTAGAGTGCTTAAACAAGAACTTTTAAAGTCACGGTCTTGACCATCAGTACCTGTAGAAAATAGAATTTAATGATTTGGAAATTTACCCCCCCGACAGACCTCAGTTGCGATATAGATTGCATAACAGAATCTGCAGCTCGAGGTGATCATTCTGAACTACAGGGAAGTAAAGTAAACTCAGGCATTGGGACCAAGGCACAACGATGACTCTCTTGTGAATGTATCACCCCTGAATCAAGTAATAAAGTAAGTTAACTCACTTTCCTAAAGAAACATGAGCATTTGGAGACATAATGTGAATTTTTCACAACATGACGCACCACACAGGTCGAGTCTTGGTCTCTGCAAAGTGTGTCATCAGTAAAACAGTCTCGCTCTCATCTCGAGGCCAGCTGAGCGTCTGTAAGGCTTTCCCCATTGCAAGACCTAGCAATGAAATAAGGAACACGTCCCTGTGCCTCATGGCCAGAGGGCTTGCACTACATCCCACTTTCCTCCTCTGGTGCAGAACTGAACTTTTGCAATTCGGACCGCGTCACACAGAACGTGACGAGCTTTCTGGATCGTGATCGAGTTTGGGGACTGTCAAATGAGAAAATATTTGGAGGAGGTCCTCAAAGCATCGGGCACGCCTCACCAAACAATTGAGGGCTTCTGATTAGGTTGCTCCCTAGACTTGAGTCTCCGACGTGCTGTGTCCGAAGGGGACGAAGTCAATTAAACAAAGTAAGGTGCCAGAGCTGCTACAAAAGTTAGAGTCCTTGATTTGGGGAGCTAATTTTAAGTAATTGCATGCCAACAAGTAGAACATAGGATGCCCAAAGCATTCAATAATGGAATAAACGTGTTATAGTGTCTTCATATTTAAAAATGAATCTGTGTTGTATTTCTCTACAACCTTAAAGCAATTATTTATTTACATAGTCATTCTCATGGACATTGAAGCAGCAACAGCATTCCTTGCCGTGGATAAACACGCGCTAGGCAGGAAACGTGTTCCCACTGTAAAAATTTATATCTGAAAGCATAAAAATATGCTTGGACGAATTCAGACATCCAAGTCTCCATAGACTTCCAATCGGGTCCATCAACTCGGTGCAGCCACAGTCTTGCATTTTTTTTGTTGAAAGGCTGGTGTGCTTTGTAGCACTCCACAGAAGAGCTAAAAAAAAACCTTCGTTGGTATATTTCTGGCTCGTCCTTCCACCAACTTGCATCTTGCATTCTTTATGATTCCTGAAGCAAGAAGTTTACCCTGGGGACAAAACCAATTGGTACGTGTCCAAACATAGTTTATACATCTCGTTCTCCATGTATTCTAGTCTCTGTTACTTACGTAATTTATAGACATACGAGTACGTCTATCGATAACAACTCCTGCTAGACCTTATCTCAATCAATCCTTCTCGCTTTACACCCCCGTTAATTCAATTATTGACATTTTCCAGATCCAATACCGCTCAGAACATATCCTTTTCCTTTTTATTTATCGGGAGTATAGCAACTGTTTGACTTGAACCTATCAAGCTCCAAACCCCAATGTCCCAACTTTATCAAGACCCGCTTTGTTGTTACAATTCTACTAATTAATTCTACTGCTTGCACATCAGCGAATACACTAATTAAACATAGTCGTTCATGTTTCAGTTCAGATACTTTACACTTTTCACACACTGCTCTTGGGCTTCAGATCTTCGTTCACCTCCACAAAAACTAATGACATTAATTTCCCTCGCATTCTTTTGGCTTTTAACATAAGTTGTTCATACACCAAGAGCTTTAAATGCAGTGGGCTTCCGCCATTCGTACTCAATCCATTCCAGGAGGCTGTTTGAATTGCGATTTGTGCGAATAGCGAGGCGGACATATCGTGAGAATCCACAGTAATTACCTTCTGACACTCTCTGTACACACACGTCTCTCCCAAGCCCCAGCCATGCTTGTGCCTGAACTATATTATCAATGGACCAAACTTCTGTACCAACAAAAAGTTTTCATACAAATCCAAAACTTATATACAGTGGCCTTTTGAATAAGTACAAGAATTATGTTCACAACAATCGATAACAGGAGGAAATAAACTCCATTTTTGAAAATAATTCATTAGTTTCCACCCTTTAGAAACTTGCGATATTTGAACTATCAACAATTTTGAATGGCCCATCAATTTAATATCTTCAAGAAATTTTAAGTCACTGGCAGCAAACGTAGAATCCATCCACCAGTTGGCATCAACCAACTCTTGGAGTCATGTAACAAGATGGCAGAATCTGATGACAAAGGCGATCCTAATAAAATCTGTGAAAACTCCTGCGGTCTCGGAAACTGCTGCAAGCAAAGTTTTGGTATTATCGTAGCCCAGTTTTACCGGCGCATGATTACGACAAGAAAGAGTTTTTTCTTAGGTTCTTGCTAAATTCCCGCACGACATTGTAACTAGATTGCCTGAGTCACTGCTAAGCAATTATTTCCACACGACCCTCAAAAATGCAGTGCTCACAATTCATGGAGAGAACGAATTATTCGTAAGATTTATCAGAGACACATTAAAAATACCATTTTTAGATGAAAAAAAAAGCGTTATCACTCACAAAGTTTTGCAAATATTTCTGAAATTGACATAATTGGAACCATGTCCGAGTCGCAGGCTATCAAGCAACACCGACGCTACGACCTGGAAGATGAAAGAACTTTTTCTAGCGCCATCGAAGTCACAGCAGACGAATGTTAATCCTGCAATTTGGATTGTACATGTTATCTAGTAACAATATTGCCGCTAGCTAAGTTGCCATGCAGTGGTTTTGTGGCTTGTTGAGAAACTGGCAAGACTTTGTGGTTATTGAGGAGCTAGCGAGACTCTTGAAAAACAAGTGAGACTCTGAGGCTATTGAGAAACTAGTGAGACTTTGAGGCCGTTGAGAAACTAGTGAGACCTTGAGGCCGTTGAGAAACTAGTGAGGCTTTGCGGCTATAGAGAAATAAGCGAGACTTTATAGCTGCTGAGAAACTAGTTTTGCGTTGGCATGAGAATTCGCCAAGTTCCTGTACCCCAAGTGTGCCAATATCGATTGTCTATAACTTGTCTATAGAGATCAATGAAAGACTGCCTCTTGCAACTGGACTGTACTGAATGTTGAGCGGCAATACAAGGTGGCAATTCTGGTACATGGTATTTCGATGCTTGCTCTGAAATTCTTCCGTTTCACATTGATTCTGAAACGAGGGCATTGTTATTCTATTGTTTTTAAGTTCAATCGTTCAAACATGGATGCCGTCAGGGAAAACGACGTATTCGATATTATTCGCATTCATTTTTAAGTAATACTAATTTAGAATATCATGAAAACAGAGCTCAATATTTAAAAAAATCTTTACGAGTGAGACGCATGCAGATTTGTGCGTACAACTCACTATTATCTCCTTGAAAATTTAAGCATGAAACAAGCCAGCCAAAACTGATCAGCCTGGAAGCAGAAGCAATTCCCTTCCTATTATACATGCGTATTTTAAGTGTAAAGTAGCGGTGTTTCCTTGATGGATCAATTGCAATCTTCCAGTGCTCGTACGACGTATCCCTGTAAAGACACACTTCTCATAAATAAGTTAAAGTAGTGCTGCAGTGTGATTGTCAAAAAACGCAAAACGTGCATTCGGACACTAAAATTGTCCGTTCATTGTGACGGACAAGTCCGGTCTCGAATAATGCGACGGTCTGAATAGTGCTGAAATTGTGATGAAGTCCAAGGTCGCTCCAGCTGAACTCAAAATACTTAGAATGAAGTTTTTTCATATTCAAGGAGACTGAAATTACAGTATAAATAGTGAAGTATAAACGACATGAACGGCAACTGATGGAAGTTATTTCTTTCATGTAGTGGATAATCGTGACGCAATGAATTGGGAAAAGCGTGTAAAAATGAAAGAAATATTTGACGTGTAAGTAAATAAAGGTTTCATTTATATGTCATGCAGCAGAAAAAATTGTAAGGAATGATCTTAGTCCATTTTCAAATAATAGTCTGATTTTGAAGCGCATCATGAGCTGCTAGAAACAATAATATTTATTAGATAATGTAATAATGCATAGTGTTGGTTGGCTGTCGTTCTTCCCATGATAAAATAAATTAACGTAATTTATTCAGAGACCTAACAATCAAAGCTCAATTTAAGTCATTATGTTTTGCAAAGAAGGAAGTCTTCGTGTTCCAACAATTCGATTGTCTCTTTTATAAAATTCCCCGTAAAAGATGACCCCAGAGTTGCTTGATAACTGACCAATCAGCATCAACAGCCTGGCTTGGACGGCAGAATCGAAAAGTGTATCTGGTTCAGCCATTGTTCAAATTTTTTCGTCTTGGAAGACGAGATGCTGAAATTTACTCGGACCAAGAATATAAATCCTGAGCAACAAAATAGATTGATGAGCTCATCGGAGATGCACCACAAAAAGCTTTAGGAAATCGTCATCACTTAGTGACCGAACTCGTCGATCAGGGAAGTCAGATCACGCACTAGAAATTCTTGGCTTCTTGTTGAGACGGTTCTGCAATCATATATAATTTAACAGGGGGGGAGGTGGGGCACAAGCTTACACTACACATGCAACACATGTGCTGTGTAGTTTGTGCCAGTGTATCACGACACAACACAATGACACTACAACCGTCACACTGGCGCTAAGTGTGACAGTGACTGAGCAAATCTACTTGCTTCTGTGAGACAGCTTTTCACACTCCTCACATCAGCTGACGACCAGTGTCTTGTAAAGCCACAACAAGCCTCAATTAACTTGCTATATCGCTCACAAAGACAGACATCCTCCAGCTATAATACTATAGCTTCCAATCATTCAGGGGACACGACCCAGATGTCAATTGACAGCACGACTATCTTTATCCATGCAATCAAGACACGCAAATCTTCCTCACAGTTGAGGTTGTTAACTGAAGCAATTATTCTGGGACTAATATAATCAGAGCTGACTTCGCAAGTGCTGAGTCACAGCGTCAGCAGTGCTGGTGAGCTGCGCTGAATTAATAATTGGCAGCTGGTGTAGTCAGATGGTGTAGTCAGCTGGTGTAGTCAGCTGGTGTAGTCAGCTGGTGTAGTCAGTTGGACGCCTCACTGCATCAGTCAGTTATTGAAAGCGGCTGTTGTGAGCTGAATATTACTACTCCATTAGAATCAATGCACTGGTGCAGATAAAATTAAAAGAACACACGGCACAGGAACTCAACGCTCAGTTAACAAATGCACCTCACGCAAAGTCGGGACAGTGGTGAGACTTTATGCGAGGCTGGGTGTGCTGCGTGTGCTGGGTGTGCTGAGTGTGCTGGGTGTGCTGGGTGTGCTGAGTGTGCTGAGTGTGCTGGGTGTGCTGGGTGTGCTGAGTGTGCTGGGTGTGCTGCGTGCGCTGGGTGTGCTGGGTGTGCTGGGTGTGCTGGGTGTGCTGGGTGTTCAATAGATATCAGTTCAGATATGAAGCTGTGTTTTGCGTAGAGCTGCACATTATTTTACTTTAATGGCTTACTGTGACGATTACCCTGAAATGATCGTAAGTTAGGCTTAATTTATAATTATCATAATAATCATAGTAGGGTAAGCCAACTTCATCATAGATAGCTCTTCCTCCTAGTCAATTAATTAAATTAAATGCATGAGGATCATAGTTTGGAAAATTATTTTTGAGTGAGGTATTTTCCGAAATGGCCGTAGAAATTGGAGATGACCTCCTAAATGAAGCATATTATTCATATGAAAGCAATGTTGAAGGATACAACGAATAAAGTGGTCGTGTTCACATTACGACTGATATTAAAATAAGGTAAGGTAAGGAGAGAAAAAGATGGAAATGGAAGGGGTGGAAGTAAGACACTAATGGAAGGTAGTGGAGGTGGGANAAGGGGAGGTGGAGAAGGTGGAGAAGTAAGGGGAGGTGGAGGAGGTGGAAAAGTAAGGGGAGGTGGAGGAGATTGGGAAGTAAAGGGAGGTAGAATCTCCAGAAAATTTTATTTCTTGACAGGACGCTCCACTCCTTTATTCTCACAAGGAAAAATAGGAAATAGGTTCTTACACAAAAACCAAGATCCACAACTTTCGGTTACGGCGGAGGAAGAAAATATGTAATTGGGAGGCAACCTTGGGCTTTTTTTCTCTTGACCTCAAGGAGATGCTGCACTTTTTCCATTGAAATGAAAATGAGATTACTTAGAGTAGAAAGAAATAAATGCTTCTGTTTTTGTGTCGCAAGACAAGCGTCTTCATTACCATTCGATGTGGAAGAGAGAGAAAAATTAATTCCGGAGAGCTGAAGATATTTTCTTTTTCTTGGAATTAGAGTATCGGCAAACCATGAAGGTGACTTGACTGGACAGAGTCAGCAATCTTGTTCTACAGCTACAAATTAATTCATGAAAAAGGTCATGAAATTACCCCATGAATTAACTTGAAACGAGTTCACCCTGGAATTTAAAGACAGGGATTAACGAAAGATTTTTCCGCCCCTGTTTCTATGAGAACAGATTCAAGTTCATGTCGTAGTTCTTGCAAAATTTTAGAGAATAATATTTTCTTGAGCCTTGTGTTGTCCGCAGGTCAGGTGGACGCCAGAAAAAAATATTCAATCACTAAAAAAAGCTCGATGTTATTTGTTTGAAGTCGCACTTAATATCTGTATTCTAATTACATATGTTAAGCAGTGGTTGGAACCAGTTACAGGAACGAACTTCACTAAAACCAAGCTATTTTTCCAAACCAATTGGCATTGTGAACAACTCCTGATCCAATGAGTGAAGCAATCCAAGTCTCATTGCAAGAAGTCGACCAAATTTGGCTTCACGTAATTTGATTTTTACCTGATCATTGCCTCAATTTCATTGAATGTCTGTAATCCTATAGACGATCATTGAATCATTTTACCATTCAGATGACTATTACAAAAATATTAGTGATTTACAGCCTTAAATCCTGCGCTTGCTCTTCAAATTTCAACTGTAATTTTCTATTTGTGCTGAAGCGAAAGTAGAAGTACGCTAAGCAGACCTCGACAGGCGTTCAGGTCCAGCGCTCGTATGCAGTCAACAGCTAAACTTCAAGAGAAGTTCTGACAAGTCACTCGTTGTGCAGGTAACATACTTTATATCTCTAAAACAAATGGGGAAATATAAACCTATGTCGTTTTTACATATTTATTTATTTATTCGTGCAGTGAATACAGTTTTATAGCCCACTACTGTATACCTGACTGTTGCTTCCCATGGTGAGGCAACTAGTGTACTTTATACAGAAATTGATTTCTAACATTTAACCTCAAGAGTTTAGTTATTTATATCATGAATAAAGTAATCATGTAGAGTAACTTATTGAGTTGATAGAATACGGGGGATTTAACACGTGAAGTATTCTATTTATTGACTGGATGAACACTAACGGATATTAGTCATGAAAGGTTTTCATCATATTAAAGTTCAAAGTTCTTCCAGGCTCAATTTATGAGGCTCATTACTAATTGATCCACACACTGAAGAGCTACGTAAAAATTATTATTACTTATGACTGTACATGGAGCAGAAATGAATTGGTGTTTCTCTCAATGATGCCTTCAAAAATTGAATGAAATCCTACTTGAAAATTTGGTCTGTTTTTAACGGCCGAGTAAAGAATTAAAGTTCCCATACCCACGCTCATCAATTTATTTGCACGGTTTTTGATCAACATCATCAACGTCAATTAATTGAATAACCTTTGTAGCTTCGCTATAATTTGCTTTATTTTAGAATTAGCTTTTATTCCACCTACTCATAAGTATGATAATACATTCCTCATTCTCAGAGCTTCCTTCTGCTTAGTTCAGTCCATAAAATTCCAATCTGAAAGCACTCAAAGAAGACAAGAAAAATAATGAAATTGAGTGCATTTTTACAGGCACATTAAGCTGTTAGAATTTTCGCCTGTCCGTGTCCGCCCGAGATCACATTAGTTGATACAAAAGACACACAGAAAATACGATGTTTTCCAAGCCGAGCCTCATCCGATTCCCATTCGATTTTAGTTCAAATTCTTAGAAGCCCGGAAAAGCCGAAAACAGCGAAGCGCAACCAGTCCAATATTTTTCAGCTCAGGACTTTCGTTAGGATTCTTCAAGCAGAAGCGGACCACATGCTTTATCCCAGAGCCCTCTGAGCGGCGTCCTTCTGAACAGCTCGAAAAATGAAGAAATATTTCTTAGGTCAGTTGTAGGCAACGTTTGTCTTCCTTGTTCGTGTATGAAGCAATTCTTCACGGTGTTTGAGCTTCCTGCGAACTGAAAAGGACTTTAAATTTTATTCTACCAGTTTGTGAGGTACTTGACGGAGGTGCTATAGGCAACGCCTGCTCATAGTTTATGCATTACTAGCACGATTAGTTCTCGTAAATCACCAGCAACTATTACTAATCTTGCAGATCTATATCATTGGCTTTGTTGCGTAGGTTGTGTTGTGAAAAGGTTTATTTGGCAAGTAGGCACAAATATTAGGTTGGATCTTGACCGAAAACAAGCGCCATGGTGGCAGGAGGGCGTGGACTGTTGAGGTATACAGAAAATGAAGGAACTACATGGCGCGGCAACATAAGATCTTTTTTTCAAAGCAAAGCGCTTTGAAAAAAGGAAGTTGTATTGCCGCACCCTTTGTGACTAAGCGAAGATCATTGAAGTGGCTATAGAAGCCAGCCATGCATGAGCCAGCTGATTGATCATACAGAACATCACTGATACGATAGTAAAGAGAGGACCTCATCACCTAAAAAATAAAGTAAAATACGAGTCTGAAAATTCCAGTATCTGAAAGTCACGAGATTTTATTGTGAGAAACAGTGCCCTAAAAAGCCAAAGATCAAGAATACTCCCATGCAAGGATTATCCTCGGGGTTTAAAACTACATGAATTTCAAATTCTGCTATACCTTTATTGAATTCATGTAATAACTTTAAGAAAATTTGACGGTTTATTTGCTTGATGCACTATCTCGTATCACAGCACTGAGCTGCAACTGCTTTTGGCATTGTTTTAAAAGACAAGAGCCAGGCTTCATTAACTATTTAGTGTGGTTTTTCATTTATTTACATTGGATCGAGTCATGTGGTTCTTGAACCCGTGAAGACAACTGCAGATGCCTGTAACATAAAACAGCTGCTTGTCATATGAATATAGCTGCCTGAAATAAAAAAGCTACCTGAAATAAGAATATAGCTGCCTGAAATAAGAAAGCTACCTGAAATATGAATATAGCTGACTGAAATAAGAAAATTACCTGAAATAAGAATATAGCTGCCTAAAATAAGAATGTAGCTGCCTGAAATAAGAATATAGCTGCCTGAAATAAGAATATAGCTGCCTGAAATAAGAATATAGCTGCCTAAAATAAAAATATAGCTGCCTGAAATAAGAATATAGCTGCCTAAACTAAAAATATAGCTGCCTGAACTAAGAATATAGCTGCTTGAGATAAGAATATAGCTGCCTAAAATAAGGATATAGCTGACTAAAATAAAAATACAGCTGCCTGCAACAATAGACGAACATAGACATAGGTTCGTAATACATCCTATTCGTGTTATCCTAACCCTGAAGATAAGATACTACCCTGTGAAGGTACAAAACTTGTACAAAATGTGAACTGATGATCCTGAAATTAAGTAAAAATTTCAAAACCTTCCTTCCTCACTACACTGTCAATCAGCACCGCAATTCATTTTTACATTTGGAAACATTCTCCCTCTCTGCACGATATTGACAACGAAGAGATTAACTTTATTTTTGACTTATCATTACCTCATAATGCATGACTTTTACGACTCATAAGACTCCACTCTTTCCAGAGAACAATGAATTCTTAAGATTTCCCTCCCGGAAAGTCAGTTTAAGCAGCTCGTTAGGAATTCATAGAGTCCGTCTGTGTTCAATCTTTGGAGTCTCGATTGCAGAATTTGGTGTTTGGAGAAGAAACGAAAATTATCGGATACTTACGATATTTCCTCTGCAGGGTACCACAACTTCATTTTAATTCTATGTATTCCACCGTAAGGGAGATTAGGAAAGCTAATTTTAAAAAAGCACCATGAACATTAGTCTGAATATTGTCATAATTTGTAAGTTTTATAGCACTCATGAATAGCAACTAAAAACTGGTCAACTCAGAGCTGGTCTTCGAATGAGAAATGCTAAAAAATCTTCATTGAGAAGTAGTTTCTTACCTTGGAATATTGTATTTCAGAAGTGGCGCCGTTGCAGCAACCAATACGTGATATGTAGTTGACAAATTTACTCTATTATTTCTTTCAGTGCGTGATGTGTAGTTGACAAATTTACTCTATTATTTCTTTCAGTGCGTG
>VCRD01000111.1:130456-156555 GCA_006783055.1 Trinorchestia longiramus
AGGTGACGCTGCATCAGCTACGACAGGTGACGCTGCATCAGCTCCGTCACGTGACGCTGCATCAGATACGACAGGTGACGCTGCATTAGATACGACAGGTGACGCTGCATCAGATACGACAGGTGATGCTCAACAGGTTGAAGAGTTACGCTCTCATCTACAACAACTTTTATCGTTTGATTTTATACGCTAATATCACAGTAATAATGGGATTTAATGCCATTTATAAGCTAAGTACCACTGAAATAATGGGATTTAACGCCATTTCAAAATTTGAAATTACCAGACTTGCCAGCGAGCTTTAACGATGTCTAAATTATTACATACAAGCATTTTTTGCAATGAAATAATATATATGGAAATGAGTTTGTTATACGGCATTTGTGACGCTGCAAAGATCAAAAAATATTATTCAATAGTCCATTTTTGCTTGAATTCCTGATCTTTCATGTCACGCACGACAAATAATCTCATATCCAATACTTCAGCTTTTGAAAGTAGGCCTCCAATACAATCAAGTGAGCTGACTGTGTTCAGCATTTCAAAAAAAGTTATTCATTGAACACTAATATTCCTAGCAGCCTGAGGGCTTGTGCACGCAATACTTTTATACATAATGCATTTGTTCGCAGTATCATACACTGCTGTAGAGCTACGTGCGAAATTATGTGTGACGGAATTTTATGCTGAAAATGCCGTTGCTACGATTTTTACAGCTGTTCCTGCAGCTGTAAAGCAGCTGAGCAGCTGTAAAGCTGTGCAGCTGTAAATTTGTGTAATCCAAGGTTTTGCGATGCAAAATTCGAGCCGATTTCTTCCAAGTATGGAAAAAACAGTCACTAAATATGACGCAAAATTGCATTGCAGTTAACAGAGTTTGCCGAGGGAAGCTCAGTGAGGGGAGCGCAGCAGAGGAGCTTGGCAGGACCGAGATAATGAGTTAATTATCAGTGCAAGAGCAAATTCTTTTTTGTTATTTAGTGCTAGATAAGACTTTTGTCATATATCTTACTAGTAACTATGGCAACCTGAAGACATACGAGTAGGTGGACACTACACGGTACAGACAAGTAGGTAGACACTACATGGTACAGACAAGTAGGTGGACACTAGACGGTACAGACAAGTAGGTGGACACTACACGGTACAGACAAGTAGGTGGACACTAGATGGTACAGACAAGTAGGTGGACACTACACGGTACAGACAAGTAGGTGGACAAATAGATGGACACAACATACACCGACCTCCACACGAGAGATTTGGGGAGGCAAAAAAACCAGGGTCCAGAGGTCGTTAACTTGTAATTGTTTTGTAATAAACTGCAACGACATTCTTGCAAAATCATTGTTGACTTGGCTTAAAAATCATTTCAAAAAGCGCTAGTGATCATTTCAGCATGTCTCGGCCCTTCATTTCTCGGCCCACTCCATTTTCAAAAAGGAATAGCCTTCTTCATCGCCAGCCTGAGACTTTTCCATTACGGCATTAAGTCCATATAGAAGAGTAAGGTTTCAGCATCTTATCACCAAAATTTGGAGGCACTTAAGAAAACACTCAAAAATCAATTGACCAAAATCCCTCAAAAAGTCATTTGTAACTCATACAGATCATTCTCCAAACGTCTTCAGCTTGTTAACGCTGCAGACAGATATATATTTATTACAATGTGTTAGTTTCAAGCCACTACATATTACATAGATAACTATTAATTTGTTTTTGTGGGATTTGAATTGATTTGTTTATTTAATAAATGTTGGTCTAAAAGTTGTAGTGTTCATTGTTATGTAGTAGATGTTTTAAAATCCAGATTTTCTATGATGCTCAATCTCACACATGTATAAATACTATGTCTTTAAGGGGTAGGTATTTTCGACCAAATATACGTTGGATTTATGACATTTAAGGCCTTTTAGGTCAAAAAACTTTTGTTATCTACGCGTAGTTTAAATACTAGTATTTTCCACGACTCTAAAATTTTATCCCATTAATTGTCACTCAAAAACGAAATCCAATACACTGGATTTCTATGAGCTTGATATGGAAAAACACCGGCAGAATCAGGAACACTCAGCTTTGATGTGGTGCAATGTTAAGCCCTGACTTCCATTCCACGGTGCAAAAAGTTGACCTTCTTCTCTCGCCAAGTATTTCTTTCGACGTCAGACCACTAAATTGCTCACGTCAGAAATATGACTTGTGGGGGCGTTTTGATTGCACGGGATTTGTTCGAATGCAAAGAACAAGAAAGAGCTAACTTTGAGTTTTTCTCGGACGTAAAGGTAGTTAGAAACGCAAATAAAGTAGCATTGAATTTGTTTTCTAGATGATACTCCAACTGTCTATGAATAGTAAATACATTCATACTTTACGAACAGCATACCATGACGCTGTACCTCCAAATAAGAAATGCAGCCAGTATGTCAGTATAAAAGTAGCCGTGCAAAGCCTGTAGTGTAGGAAGAACTTTTCAGTATCAGAGAAACAAGAATAAAAATGAGTCACTTACTGGTGTCTCTCTGATGCTCTGAGACACGATCTCAATTAGAGGTTGGAATAAAGATTGCAGTGATCAAGTTGTCATTCCTCAGCACTTGAGGCAACTACGAAACATACCTGGTGACCAGACCATGAATTCAGACCAACAAATACTTGTCATCACTCGCTGCAATGTTCAAAAATGCTCCTGCACTTCAAAGGTGTCTGGGCAGCAGAAAATATGACTCCCAGTTCAATTTTATAGTCGAATTGTAAAAATTCAGCGATACGCTATGAAAACCTGTACAAATACGAGGAAATAGGCTAAGGCTTTGAAGTGAGACTGAGCTTCACTGTTAGCAACCGAAACTAAAAGTTCTTTTACTGTTTCCTCTTGCTTAAAGCAAGCTTTCATCTTCCATCATGCATGAATTTTGTTTGAGAGCAATTACTTTTTTGAATAAACTTGAAACATGGCGCAAATTAACCATCGTAAGATGAATCGTCAGGGAACAACTGGACGGCACAACCATTTGCTGACGTCAGCAGTTTTTGCTTAGAGCTTCGTGTTACTTGAACGGAGAGGCCCCGGGTTGGCTGCTGGTAAAGAAACTCAAAATTACATTTTAATATTAATTTAACTTCATGTTTATTTGAATATGGTTCAGTCTTTGCTAACATGCGTTGTGAGGCGACCGTAGGAATAGTTTACTTTAAACGTTGATTAGAACTACCCATGATGTCCAGGCCACAACTTTCGGAGCAGTTGCAAGAGTTTATTGAAGTATAAAATAGAATATATTGTTCAGTTTCAATCAGGACACGAACAGTTGAGATTATCACAATGGACTGCAATTGTAGTACAGTTACAGAGCTTCTACTGACAACATACACATAATTTCTGTATGACGTATGACCTGTTTTGTCGGAAGGTAATGGGGTTATGTTGACAAAATTTAAAAGAAATTGGCGTAATGTTTACTTTTTAATTGTTCTGAGTGTATTACTGCTGATATACTGCCCTTTACTACTGAGATACTGCCCTTCACTGCTGAGATACTGCCCTTCACTTCTGAGATACTGCCCTTCACTGCTGAGATACAGCACTTCACTGCTGAGATACTGCCCTTCACTGCTGAGATACAGCACTTCACTGCTGAGATACGGCACTTCACTGCTGAGATACGGCACTTCACTGCTGAAATACTGTCCTTCACTGCTGAAATACGGCCCTTCACTGCTGAGATACGGCCCTTCACTGCTGAGATACTGTACTTCACTGCTGAGAGGCGGCCCTTCACTGCTGAGATACGGTACTCCAAAATATCAACAACAGGTTGTTGTGTTCTAATACAAAGTTGAGATGCATTCGAGTATTTGGCTATAATTTTCCAAGTGTGTTGTTGGTTAGGCAACAAACCGCGTCAACCTCTCTGCCGTCTACAGATGATGTAGCACAAGACTGCAGGCTGGCCAGTGTGATTCTGTGTTGTAGAACTGTACAGAACTGTACATTGTGCTACAGAACTGTACATTGTGCTACAGACCTGTACACTGTGCTGCAAAGCTGAACATTGTGCTGCAGAAGTTAACACTGTGCTACAGAACTGTACACTGTGCTACAGAACTGTACACTGTGCTACAGAACTGTACACTGTGCGGCAGAACTGTACACTGTGCGGCAGAACTCAACAATGCTTAATCATTAACGTACTTGGTTATTCATTATGGATTGATTATTCATTCAGATGTCGAGGAGGAAAATAACTCTCTTTTCATCACTCACAAAAAACATTTACAGTAGCAATCAGTTCCCGGGAGCAAATTGTGTAGTTCTTATTTTCTTGGATCTCGCTGAGTTGTACAAAATAACCCAAACTAAGATTATATTTACCTGTCGTTTTTAGATCTGTTATCTTTGTCAGCTCACCTGATCAAATTTAATAAAACTAAAAACAGTGTATAAATTAGCATGCAGTGGTCAAAATAAAACTGTTATTACGGTTCGATGAATCTGAAAGGCACACTGACTCCTGGGCAATATGATTTCTTTCGGAAGAAACAGAAATTGCTTGTATTGGTTACTGCTGCAATGGTCGACCGCCTTTCATAACGCGGTGATGTCGAAATCCGCCCCAGATATCGAGAAAAAGCGTATCACATCGTTTGGTGGAGGCTGTAGACGCAGCTCTGAGGGTTGCCGTCTTTGATGCCACGCTAGAGCAGCCATTCGGAACCGTCGTTACGTGTCGATGTATGAAGGAGCTGTGGACTAACGAAGCATGGTATGCGGTTCTTAAAGATACCGCAGCCTGTGGGAAGATAGTGCTACCGATTTTAATATGCATGGTAGTCGAGCAGAAGTTTAATGTACACAATATTCAGACAGAAATTTAATGCACATGATAGTCGGACAGAACTTTAATGTAGATGGTAGTCAGACGAAAATTTAATGTACATGGTAGTCGGACAAATCTTTAATGCGCATGGTTGTCGGACAGAACTTTAATATACATGATAGTTGGACAACAGAGTATTTTTTCCACAACGGTTCAATAGACTAGGCATCAATAGAATGATTTAAAATTCATGATCACACGTAGTGTCGTGCGATGCTTTAGAAAGTTTCATAAATAGTGACGATAATACGAATATGTTTTATTTTGAACTTCATAACTGTACTCACTGCTGACTACTGGTAATTGGCAACTATTAATTGAACATGTTATGTGCAATGATGGCATTCTAAGTCAGCTGATAATTCTTAGCCACTACTCTGTAGAATAAAGTAAGTAACTTTTAAACAAGTCATAAAAAGTGGCACGCCCGTTTCATTGCAATGGATCTGAAACAATTTATTTTCCTTTTTTTGCTCGCGAATAAAGTAAAACCCTAATCTCAAAACATTCATTCATGAAAAATTATTCATGTATCAGAAAAATTTCCGTTCTGCAGAATTCATTTCGCGGAGGTAACATTTTACAGCTACGCTTATTTTTCATACTCTGGCGAACTTTATTTTTACACTCAATTTTTCAGCAGGGGTGCCTGCACTTATACACTGCAGTTAACGCATCAATATTTATTAGCAACATCATACTACTCAGCAAAAATAGCAGCATTTATTCCCGGCATAATGAACATCAACATCCATTAGTCCTCTCGTATTCATTAAAACTATTAAAATGAAAGTGGCTGCAGTCCGTTCATGGTTTTATTTCAAACTGCTGCTCCGCTTGGTAACTTTTACGTATTCAATAACTGGCGTCGGCCTAATAATGCTCATGCCTTTGAACTTTTGTGCTCAAAGATGCAGGGGAAAAATATTTTTGAAATGTACGGAGTTTGAGGATATGTTTGCCAAAGCATATCTCATGTGGCAGCCTTGTGGCTAACAATCCACAGAAAAAATGAACAATATGTTTGTTCACAAAAAGAAATGCAACGGAAAAATCGTTCATGATTCTTAAATTCCTTCAAAGTCGCATTCATTGCAGTTACAATACAAATACGCTCTGAGTTTCACGGACATAGAGACTTGAATTGCGATTTGATAATATTTGTTAATGGGACAATCTAAAGCTCCATTCCCTGGAATAATAAATGCTAAACGAAACTCTTTGCCAAACAAGTTTTAATGAATGTGCGGACGTCATGAGACATATGTATCTGCGGGTAAACAACCAACGCCGTCGGTCCAGTTCAGCCATTCCAATAAAATGACGGGATCCAAAACATTTTAAATTCGGGTCATTTTTTGGCATTGAAAACCCATCAACAGAACCACCGATCAATAATTGGTCTGGAAAGGTCATAAAAACAGACATCAGTCCCTCTAGCTTACCTATGGCAGCGTAATGGCGGTCAAAATGATCTCATGACAAAGTTCAGGATCATAAGGTATAAAAAGTCAGCGAATAAAACTCTACGGAACCACCGGCTCCAGCGTTCATAACCAGGTTCTACGATTGTTCACCTTCTAAGAATCGCTGTCGCTCCCCATCGTCTAACCTCCCTATTCCGTCGTATTATTTCTCAGGGACACCATCAATGGAACAATTTAAAAATGCCCCAGAAGCTTTATGAGGATTTTAATTAGACATCGTAAATGCAAATTACAAGATGCAATGTATGTATCTGAATGACGTAATTATTTTAATATAAATTAAGTTGCTGATATTTTTTTTTTCTTCCTTTGAAGATGAGCGACTCTTGAAGATTCCTATTTGAATAATAACAACTATGATTTTAAATAGTTTTCAGCAACATCACAATAAACATTACTGAATAAGACGGCAGTGTAAGACGGCAGTGGTAGTGTCTTTCAAATTAGATATAAGTTTTGTCTGGAAGCTTATTTATGAGACATGAACTGCAAACAATGGTTTGGTACCACAACACAACAATGGTCTGGTACCGGAGCACACCAATGGTCTGGTACCACAAGACAACAATGGTCTGGTACCACAACACAACAATGATAATTAGATAATAGAATGAGGCTATAGGAACGAACCATCTGGCCCATTCTTGGATCGGATAATTACTTCGATAATTATTCGGTTGTTTACCCAAGTCCCATGCCGTATTTCTAGCCGGGTCAACCATGTCGGCAGCGGGATTCGAACCCGGGTCTTTCCGCTCGCAAGCAGATTCGCTCACCAGTCGACCAAGCTGGTGATACCAGTCGACGAAGCTGGTACCACAACACAACAATGGTCTGGTACCACATCACAACAATGGTCTGGTACCACAACACAACAATGGTCTGGTACCACAACACAACAATGGTTTGGTACCACATCACAACAATGGTCTGGTACCACAACACAACAATGGTCTGGTACCACAACACAACAATGGTCTGGTACCACAACACAACAATGGTCTGGTACCACAACACAACAATGGTACCAGGCACTACATTGCGCTGTGTTCACAGTTCAGAGGCTGGGATTACTGCCCTCTGAGCCCCTGAGAACGGAATGTTATATTACAAACCATGGAATTCCAGCCTCCAACTTTGATGATGGTGGTGCTTATCGTGGTGGTGGTGGTGGTGGTGCTTATCGTGGTGGTGGTGATCATGATAAGCCGAGTTCAAAATAAGAATATTTTAATAGAGCTTAGTTGTTACGCAACGTTTGAACTCTTGAACGCTACTTACTTGTGATATAAAGTAATTTACACACTAGTGTGTCACACACGTCTTCAGTTACACACTAGTGTGCCACACACGTCTTCAGTTACACACTAGTGTGTCACACACCAATCAACAGTTACACACTAGTGTGTCACACACGTCTTCAGTTACACACTAGTGTGTCACACACGTCTTCAGTTACACACTAGTGTGTCACACGCCAATCAACAGTTACACACTAGTGTGTCACACACCAATCAACAGTTACACACTAGTGTGTCACACACGTCTTCAGTTACACACTAGTGTGTCACACACCAATCATCAGTTACACACTAGTGTGTCACACACGTCTTCAGTTACACACTAGTGCCACTCGTCAGTTACAAAATAGTGTCTAGCATTTACCCCACAACAATCACTGCTTGTCATGAATATATGCAAAAAAACAATTCAAATTTCACATACAAGTTGACTGCATCTCCCATTATGAAATCATTAAATTCATTATGCATGACTCTTAATATAATGAATGCTCTAACATCCACTTTTCATACGAAATGAAGCACACCATAAAACTTTTCCTCATTTTCTGGAACTAAAAAGTGTGTGAAAGTTTTGCATTAAAAATCACTGGCAATAAAATATCGTAAGCAGCTTGAGGGCACAACTAATATGTTTAACTTGTGCTCAAATTGACATTTACTCTTCGCACGTAACCAATTTATTTGTGTGGACATTGTTCAATGAGTGCAAATAAAGCAAAGTCTTTTTTTAAAGTTGCTTAAGCGCTGATAAAAGTCTAAAATTTTTGGCGAAAATTTTCAATTTTTTGTAATGTGTTCCTTGATGAGTAAGAAACTAAAATAAATTTCATTTTGGGATTCAAAATTCAACTTAACAATGTAACCTATTATTCGTAATAAAAAAGAAATAAGCAAAAATACCAAACAAATTTTCCTCATCGAAGTAAACGCGGAAAAATTAAACACGCTTTGAACATTTGCTCACCAGCAATTTGATAGGGAAGTCGACTGAAACATTCAATAATTGATTCCGTTTACTGCTTATTATAGCAACAATATCTCAACCATAGAGAGCTGATAAGTGTTCACATATATTTGTTTACTACAAAGCCATTTGCAGAAAGACGTAAGATAATGGGTGTGCACATTACTATAACGCTGAGGTTTTGTAATAAATTGCAGGCTCTCGAAACATTAGAGTTCAAATATGCAGAGTGAAGCACGCCAGAAACATTCCCGTTACGTATCCAATAATCTGAGAATCATTGTAGCCAGAATATAAGAATTTCATTGTGTTGAAAAAACCCTATGCTAGTTACGCGCACGCAATATGCAGGTCTTTGTGACTGAACATTATGAACTCATAGAAAATGTACTAGCTGCTCAGCAATTGTGGACAAAAGAACAGAGACTTTAAAAAATCTGCAGTACAAGTTGCTTGTGAGTGGTCCTTAAAAGCTTGTTGACGTCAGGAGAACTCCGTGTAGTCGTCAACGCGTGTGTTTCACGTACACGGAGCTCCTTACGAGGACGTGTTCACATGCACCCTGCATGTGGAGAAGCGACGCAGGCCACAATCACTATAAATTGTACAGGCCTGCCTGTAAACTGGGCCAGTGCTGAGTTCTTGTTGGTTGTGTGTCTTGCTATCTACAGCTTTCTCATGTGTTGTGTCTTGCTACCTACAGCTTTCTCATGTGTTGTGTCTTGCTACCTACAGCTTTCTCATGTGTTGTGTCTTGCTACCTACAGCTTTGTCATGCGTTGTGTCTTGCTACCTACAGCTTTGTCATGTGTTGTGTCTTGCTACCTACAGCTTTGTCATGTGTTGTGTCTTGCTATCTACAGCTTTCTCTAGTGTAGTGTCGTCCTATCTTTTTCTCTCTACTCACTGTGCTTTCCCCTGCAATTTTATTAGGTTTGTATCTTCTTATCTCTCTATTCATGTAGTTTGTTTTCCAATAGTTTATTTCTGTGGCATTTGGTCTTCTCGTCTATGTATTTCTGCAATATCGCGATTGTGCATTTATTATTTCACACCATAATGAATTTATTTACACTTCCTCTTGAAGTACATGTATTTCAGTCTACTTGCAGTTTAAAAAGTGTACTCTGCCGGGTTTTCACAATAACATGACTTATTATTCATTTCTATTTCCACAAGTAGGTTTTACTCCAAAATTAATTTGACAACCAATTATCATTTATTTCTTTTTGCGTTTGTGTCCTGCTCTCCATTTTGTTTTTTCCTACCACTTAGAGCTGTGAATAAAAAGTAAAATAACATTATTTTGAAATCCTCAATATCTCTGCTAATTTTTAACTTCTGAACAAAGAATTGGAAGTATAGATGAATTGTAATTAGATTTCATTCTAATAAGAAAATACAAATTATTCCTGATAACCGAACACAAACTATCTACGAAGACTAGTGGACCAGAACTACATTCCTTTTGTTGCAAAAGTTATGGAATAAAATTATTGAATTATTCAGTTATTGCGCAGCATGCATATGATCTTCACGAAAAAGAGTTTTCTAATGAAAATATATTAAATAATCCTAGGAAGCTACTAAAACCAGATAGCAAATTTAGTTCTTGAGGTGATTTAATTAACTTTGACTATGTTTATGAATGAACATAGTCTCTGTTAGTCAGAATTGATGAATAATGTAAACAAGGAGCGGTTTCTTCTATGAAACTAATATATTCTGAGCACCTGGTGAAGTTGCAAGCAGAGAATGAAGAAAGAGAAGGAAAGCATTAAGCTGCTTTAGTGCATACTGTTACGAAGTGTACACAATGCAGCTCGGGATGTCGAGCTCAACATCTAAATTTTGCAGCATTTAAATGCAAGGCAAGGGACATTGATTGGCAATAATGGACTTCCGTAGCATCGCTGTGATGTGCTGATGATAGAAAGCCGCCACAATTGTTATAATTCTTCATTGACCGAGAGCAGGCCTGCCTATCTGGCGGAAATTCTGCTCAATGATAACTTGCTTCTCTGAAAGCCGGTCATGTGGATATGTATCACAGTAGGAGTTCCCAGCAAGTATAAGTTATAAATATTAACAAGCTTTTTCTCTATTTTAGGTGGCCAGCCTCACACAGACATTAATTATTGAACAATTTTACATTTTTCAACGACCCTTCCTGTAAAATATCGAGGGCCAGCAAACTCATATGGGAAGAGGAACATACTCTGTTTGTGTTTTCACAATAAACGTAAAATTTCCTTCACTAAGCAACAGAAATGGATGCCGGCAGAGACTCTTTTTAAGCAAAAATCTCTTGAAAACCTTGTCATTATACTAATCTTTCATGAAATTTTGTCTTTGACTGATTTGACCCCGTTCTAATCGCACGGCAAATACTCAAATGAGACAAGCTCACTTCAATGCGCCAAAAACCACATCTGATCCTGGCCAGCCGGTTGATTCAATTCTTCCTCTCTGGAGAAATAAAATTAGCTCTTTAGTTTGCAGTGCCATAACGCAGTAAGCTGCTGTATTTCTGAGTGTCTTGCTATAAAAAGCGGCATTCATTTTTTGCCCTGAAATAAAAGGCTTAAACTCGAGCACAGGATACGCCGTAAGATGGCAGCTCAGGGGCTGCGTTTCGTGGTGCATTCGAGGAAAAATTTGTGAAGAACAGCACTGAAGAAGAGAAAAAGAAAGACTTCAACAAATTCATTAATGAAGCAACAGAAAATAACTAAGTAAATAAATA
Source organism: Trinorchestia longiramus (assembly GCA_006783055.1). Classification (NCBI taxonomy): domain Eukaryota; kingdom Metazoa; phylum Arthropoda; class Malacostraca; order Amphipoda; family Talitridae; genus Trinorchestia; species Trinorchestia longiramus. The sequence continues at coordinate 141,835 of VCRD01000111.1, forward strand.
ACTTTAAAGTTATGATAAAAAGTTTGCCTGTCTGAAAGAGAGAGAGGATGCAATGCGCCTAACAAGCGCCACAAGCTGTTGATCATAGGCAGAGAAGTCAACTCACAAGTTTCATACCGCCATTGAACTTTGCAAGTTCGTCTGACATCGTGAAAATTCACTTAAAAACTGTAGCTCTCATCATGCACAGGCTTTAAAATCAATCCTTTCTCCTTCGCTACATTTATTACTGGGTAATTATTACTTAATAATTGAAGGATAATTTTTAGCAAAATTCAGAAAATCTATGCCCCATTCAGCAGAGCTTCCTTAAGTATATATAATGCGGGTACATATACATATATTACAAATAATATATGCTTTTTTGAGAATTGCTAAATGCCAACTGATTCTCGCTAAATAGCTAAATGCCAACTGATTTTCGTTAAATAGCTGAATGCCAAATGATTTTCGCTAAATAGCTAAATGCCAACTCAGCAAAAATTAATTCCGGTGTACTTCGTCACGTTCAAAAACTTTGAGTAAGCTTTAGTGATGTTTCTATTCGTTTTGACAGGAAGAAGTTAGCCCGAATGATAACTCCTAGTGGAAAGCTTAAGAACTAGTCATTTTGTGTAATAAAAGTTTGCAAGCAATAAGACGGGATTTCAACCAACTTACGCTTGTCGAAGACTTGGAAATTTTTCGTGTTTAGATTCTGCCAAGAATCCATCGGTCTACTGCACAGAGCTTCACAAGCTTACATTTTGAACTGAAAAACTTCAAGAACAAATTGAAGAGTTGCGCTACATTTAGAAAGCTGAACATCAGCAAGTTTGTAACCGTCGACCCACTAAAAGTTGAAAGAAGTTCAGAGCTTCACATTTCCTTCGGCGACGAACGAGAATAAATCTAATCACTTAAAAGGAGAAAACTGAACGCAAATTAATTTAACAACCACAAAAAATTACATTTACCGGGTTCACATCCCACTTAAATTAATTTTTGGTGCTTTTCTTGATTGGAATAAGAAGAAGTTACACAGAGACCGCTCAAAGTAAAGAAAGATCACGCGTAAGTGGAAGATCATTCACGACCAACGTCTTCCTTGTGGAAAAAATGTTCAATTGCTGTACTTACGAAACGCATTTAAACTGATCGCGCATTAACGTGAAAATACCTTTATCAGATATTTTTTTTGCTCACGAAGCATGGCATGGGATCTGTAGTCGCATGAAAGCAGTTGAATAATGTATTTGTTTAAGCAAGCCTATTTTCATGAAACTACATGTTTTAAAGTTTTTGTAATTTAGATTCATTTTTCTCTGCATGACTAAGTTGCGAGACAAAATTCAAAACTTGCCCATCAACAAAAATTCAACAGCACCTACAATGTGCTTGCTTTAGAAACTTGAAAAAAACTAACTGTGACAAACAGAGACAACAAACTAAATACCTACAGACTTTAGGAGCATCTGTGTACAGCGACTACAGTTCAAGATAAGGTCCCAACACATCACCTTAGAATTATGATGTATGCCAACCTGTTTCTGTTTCTCCATCACTGGGTCTGTTTTCCGTCAGTTATACGTAGTGCTCAACTGTTTGTTCTGTGTTCTTGAGGAGAAAACCTAGCATATCTGATGTACAACTTTCCTTAATATCATTATTTCTAACTAACTCAATTTTGGTTCCATCACTCCATTGTATTTGTTTCCAAAAGCAATTTGCTTCGTTTGAGAAAGTTCTGGCAAAATTCAAGCGTGTTGAAAGATGAAGCTTCCTTTTGTAGTAATCCATGTCCATGAAAGTAATTCCTATTTAAACAAAGTTCAATCGTATGAGTACTCATGCTGATGCCTGGTGTATCCAAGTCTTTGGTGAAGTCTTTCAGACTAACTTTTGGGCTCATATTAACCTCGCAAAATACTATAATTTACGCAGAGCTCCGGGTGACAATTTCGTCTTCTACGTCCAGACAAAATCATTGCCGTACCAAACTCTTCGAACTTCTTGATGATTCATTGTACGGTAGATATAATGATAGCTGAGTACTTGAAATAGTTCTGTAACTATTACTTGACTTGTGAGAGACAATAATATTTTGCCTCAAACCAACTATGACCTCTTTTCTCTGCACCATCCTGCCATCAAAGTGAAAATGTCAATTTTGATGCACCCCGTCATGTTTTAATGGAACTTTTTGGAACATTCTGATAAATAAATATTCTACAATACTCTGCACTTAAAATAAATGTTGAGTCTAGATAATAGTACGAAGTAATACCCTTAAAATTGAATTTTTGAATGTATGTATATTTTTATCCGCTCAATTTTTTGTGTAATATTCATTTTAAATTGATGAGAATGAATCTGTTACTTTGATAATTAAGTTTAAATTCTGGTTCTTGTACTTAATAACACATAAAGAATTTAAAATTATCCAAGCATTATGTTCTAAGAAATGAGTAAAAATATTTAGCAGTGGTGGGAGAAACAATAATTAATAGATTGAAGTATCTATTGATCCACATTGTTTTTATTTCATTGTGTACAACCGCTAGAAGAAATTAAATGAGAAATTGATGAAGAAAACAAAGTTAGGAGAATGTTCTTTTCTTGAGCAACATATTGTGCTGTCAGTCCATGCTGCAGAAGTTACGAGAGAAGGAAACACAGCTCCGAAAATAAGAAAATTATTTACAGTGCATTGCTCCATTGTGTTTAGTTGCGTCTGCTGCTGCTGCTGTTGTTGCAGATACTGCTGTTGCTGATGATACTGCTGTTGCTGATGATACTGCTGTTGCTGATGATACTGCTGTTGCTGATGATACTGCTGTTGCTGATGATACTGCTGTTGTTGCCGATACTGCTGTTGTTGCCGATACTGCTGTTGCTGATGTTACTGCTGTTGCTGATGTTAATGCTGTTGCTGATCTTACTGCTGTTGCTGATTTTTGCAACCCAAGAACGGGTCTAACGGCCCGTTTCTATTGCCCTATTCTATTCCCTGTTTTTATTTCCAGTCGTGCAGCAGCAAAAAGATCATGGAAAGTCCCCTAATGCAACAACACTGCCGACCCTCATCTATCAGCTAATACTTGTGTGCCCACTGCATTTTATAGTTTCGTGGTCCAATACTTCAGTGGACCTTAAGTGAAAATTGCGACGGGAATCGATATTAAACGGAAAAATAAATTTTGACTTTTTATCAATCATAAACATGACACTGTTTGCACATGCATTTGCAATTTTTACGTCCGTAATTCCATTGAAGAAATCAGCCTCATCTGCACACGTCAGTAACACAGCTCGCGCTCACCTTGAAAAGCACATTTTTCCTTGCAAACATTAATTGTTGCGGTCGTCTGACAAGGTATTAAAGATGTAGGAAAGCTGAAGAGAAAAAAAACATTTTCTCCTGCCCTAGTAAGCAATTCGATGCCGTTGTCTACTCGCCAGTACCAGCAAGAAATGGTGCCCTCACAAGCGGACATGCAGTGGCAGTATCTGCTCATGTCTTCATGTCAGTCAATCAGTGAGATGAAAAAAGCCGTACAGCTCCTTGCAAGAATCCATCCGAGAGCATGGTCTTCTAATGCTAAGTGGGCAAGGGGATAGTGGAGAGTGGTGAGGGGATACTGGGGAGTGGTGAGGGGATACTGGGAAGTGGTGAGGGGATACTGGGAAGTGGTGAGGGGATAGTGGGAAGTGGTGGGGAGATATTGGGAAGTGGTGGGGAGATACTGGGGAGTGGAAGGGGATACTGGGGAGTGAGGAGAGGTTACTGGGAAGGCCACTTGGTGGGACGTGACGTCGGACGTGAAGGCCTTTAGGGGCCCCAAGTATGAGAAACAAAAATAAAAATAAAGAAACTTTATTTGCAATCGAGTATACAGTACAGATACTTTGGATTTTCAAATTCTTAATGTTAACATCCTAAGAAGAGTGATGATGTTTAGCGATGAGATCTTAAGAGCAATGCTGATGCTCGAAGTGAAATGTTGAGCACTGAGAGATACCTACAAAACCTGACAGACTTTTTGTATGATGACGGAAGAAAGTACATGTAGCGTATTATGATCCCAAACTGACTATCGCTGCAGTATTGATGATGAACATCTTGTGATGCTTGATTTGTTGTGCAACTGTTGCAGCACGTCAATAACAGAGCGTGTGTATTAGCAACACCTGTTCAAACTTATCAAGTTCGCTTGATAAGAGATGCTTTCATGTCTATGATTGTATTTGCCAATGACATCGCTTGCTGTTCCCGTTGTTTACTTTACGTTCTTGCTTAACAATTTCTGAGTCTTATTGTCAAGTATTTCTCTCCAAATTTCCAGGCGAAAATATAATATTTGAGAATGTTTTTCCATTGTGTTGATGGAAAAAATGCCTGAGGGCCTCGTATTGATCCCAGGGCTCCCTGTTTACGAGCTCCTGCCTGCGAAGCTGCTTCTTTTGCTCGAAAATCTTCCATGATAATGTTACCATAATTTGACGCGGTTTAAATTTTATTATATTCAGAGTTCAGTCTCGAATAATTTTAGTACATTCACAAAAGTTTTCTTGGGGAAAAATCGACTTTGGTTACTGAATGAATAGATCTCAAAGATCACGGACACAACTAAAAATTTTCTTTTTGTGTAGAAACTAAGGCAAAAAAAATCAGACAAATTGAAAGTTCATTTACGAAAGAATATTGATTGAATTTTTATTAAAAGTGTAAACAGGAAAGAAAAATTTTGGTTTGAGTTCATGTCACACATGACTTGCTTGCGTTCACATGCTGTGAAAATATTATTGAAGATATGCATAAATATTTACCTAGAATGTCTGTAGATTAACTGATGTTTCACCCTAAAGCCCAATACTGGAATGAGCTGAACACTGAGGCGTAAGTTGAGCTCTAAGTTGAGTGTCAGAGTTAAATAAGCCAAGTTGAAGTAGTTTAAAGAATATGACAAAGTCGATAGTTCTCTGGAAAAAAAACATGGGATGCTTTGAAATTAAATTTGTGTGGTTTAAATGAACTACTGGCTCTGAATGAATAAATTATTGACAATCCGATTAAAACAAAAAATTACAATATGAAACAAAATTTCGCTTAATTTGGCATATTACTTATTTATTAAATTTAGTGTAATAATAAGAAACATTGAATGGGTTTACTTTAAGAAAGTTTACTCTAAAGAAAAATTAGTTCTTTATTTTGAGGTCACTAATAACGCAGGACTAGTAACAAAATTAAGTACCTGAATTGAGTTTCTTGTAGAAAGAGTGTTGGTTTTCACTGATTTTTCGTATGAACTAGTCCTTGTATTCATGAATAATGTTTCTAAATGATCCAAAATGTTAATGTATTAATTCAAATATTAAAAGCTGGAAAGATGACGACTGATGTTACCTTATATGTCGTAAGGTCATTAATTTTATTGATGGTTGGTAAATTAGCGTTGTTATTGGTAAGTAAAATTGTGTTGTTATTGAAGAACAAATTAGTCTTTTTGTTGGATATATTTGTCTTGTTATTGGTGAGTAAATTTGTCTTGTTATTGGTGAGTAAATTTATTTTGTTATTGATGAGTAAATTTGTCTTGTTATTGATGAGTAAATTTGTCTTGTTATTGATGAGTAAATTTGTCTTGTTATTGGTGAGTAAATTTGTCTTGTTATTGGTGAGTAAATTTATTTTGTTATTGATGAGTAAATTTGTCTTGTTATTGGTGAGCAAATTTGTCTTGTTATTGCTGATCAAATTCATTTATTTCCTACCTACTGGACCTCATTGATGCTGATTTGTATCAATTACTATGTGTCTTTTATTAACACAGAGAATTTTATTATTTTTGTGCCTTTTGATGACTGGTGATGGTCCCAGACACGTTCACCAGCCTCATTTCAAGCGAGATTAATGGAGGCAGCAGAGAAGGCCTGAATATACTGTAGACAGGCCTACAAATTGCGTCATCAGTCAGGCTACGTTGTGCGTTTCCTAATACATTATTTTCCATCATCTGTCATGGACAAGGCAGCAGCGTAACTTGACGTAAATGTTAATAAAACTTTGCTCCTTATGAAATATTAACCGAGACAGAAAGATAGAGAGAGAGAAAGCGGGTGATAGTGAGAGAAGTGTGGAAGAGAGTCTGTGAGAGAGAGAAAAAGTAGAAAAAAAGTGGGAAAAAGCGAGGGAAAAAGAGAACATTAGACAAATAGTGAGAGAAAGACAGATAGTGAGAGAGAAAAAGAGAGACAAATATTGAGAAGAGTGAGAGAAAGAGGCAGATGGTGAAAGAGAAAAAGAGAAAGTGAAAGAGAGACAAATATTGAGAAGAATGTGAGAAAAAGACAGATAGTAAGAGAGAAAAAGAGAAAGTGAAAAAGAAACAAATATTGAGAAGAGTGAGAGAAAGACACAGATGGTGAGAGAGAAAAAGAGAAAGTGAAAGAGAGACAAATATTGAGAAGAATGAGAGAAAAAGACAGATAGTAAGAGAGAAAAAGAGAAAGTGAAAAAGAAACAAATATTGAGAAGAGTGAGAAAGAGACAGATGGTGAGAGAGAGAGCGATAAAAAAAGAGAAGGGAAGAGGTAGAATGTCTCATAGTAACATCATACACAGATGATATGGATCAGCAGATATTGATGAAAATGAACTTGGCGTTAATGGATTTGCACCTATTTTGTACAGTCAATATTAGCACATGGAATTACCGCAGCACTTAGCTTACAAAGACCTCGTATTTTATCATATAATTGAATTCTAGATCAAAATTGTAATAGAATTGAACAAGTTCGGCATAGGTGAGTCGATCCCCATTGTTGGTATGCGTTTTCTGCCCTGAACTTGAGTTGTGAGCTGCATCTCACACGCTGTGGATGAGGGGAAAATTTTCAAAAATTTCAAAATTTTCATTTTCAAATTTTCCAAATGTTTAAAAAAAAATTCCGAACAGGAAGGAAAGTTGAATCAAAGCTTATCGAGCTTTGCATTGGTCGGTGTTAACTCTCCTAGTCTTAATTGTCCTAAGGACTGAAAGTACTAGATAATATTGTAAGTGAACCACCTACTAATTAATAAAGTACTAGATAATATTGTAAGTGCACCACCTACTAATTAATAAAGTACTAGATAATATTGTAAGTGCACCACCTACTAATTAATAAAGTACTAGATAATATTGTAAGGGCACCCCCTACTGATCAATAAAGTAATAGATAATATTGTAAGGGCACCCCCTACTGATCAATAAAGTAATAGATAATATTGAAAGTGCACCACCTACTAATTAATAAAGTACTAGATAATATTGTAGGTACACCACCTACTAATTAATAAGATAAGGGTTGTGCTCGGTTTCTTCATGCAGAGATGGGCAGAAATTTACGCTCAGTCACTGGAATTATTGAGCGCCTGTGCGACTCATGTAGTCAGGCACTTGCAACGCAGCATTCCTATTTTACATTCTTTTGCTTCCTCTTCTCTCATTTTCTACTCATAAACAGTTCCCTGACTTCCAATCAAATTCATTTCAAAAACAAAATATTATTTAGTTTTTCACAACATTTTATTCATAGAATACATGATAAATCTTATTGGCGTACTAATTGAAATACAAGAATATATACGTATGTTTTGGCCAGAAACCACTTTTCTAGCAAAGATTTTACTTTAAAAATGTCAGAGGGTAAAATATTAAACAAATAATAATTTGTCCTGCTTACTTTTATCCTTATGCCACACAAACTCATTCCTGAATTTCACTGCAATAACGAACACTGAAAATAACAAAATTCACATGCAACGTGAGTAGCAAACCCAGACAACAAAATATTGAAAAACTTTCTGCTTTTGAGTTGAAATTTTTTCCTGATCTTTTTATTCTGTAGTCATAAACCAACATTCGTGAATTATTTAGTGGTCTCAGTCAAATGACTGGCTAAGTTGCGGTGATAAAAAATAATGAAAAGATTACAGCTGCATTTAAGCTCGAGGTAGGTTCAATTAAACAAAACGGTCTACATCGCGAATTGAGAATTTCTTCCCCCATGCCGTGTTTGGTGCTGAACTCGAAGATGTCTGAGAAACCCTGGAGTTGTTTCACACGGGCGTAATGGCAATTCCTTATAGCCATTCTCTCTGCATAATGTCATCATTTTTTGCATGGAGAATCATTGTGGCCAAACCATCTACTTGATGTCGTTATTTGTTTGAGGGTGCTCGAAGGTAGCAACCACGATGTGACCAGGATTTGCTACATGAAAGTCAACTGAAATACGAGTGCTTTTTTTGTTAGAGGTTTTAGCTCGGTGCGTCAGAGGCAAAATCTGACAACATGCTATAACATTTGATCAGTTTGTCAATACGTCGATAGTTATTCTGAAATAGTAAGCACGTAGTAAATGAAGTTAGTAAACTTAGAAGTGAACAATGCACAAGATTAAGAATAAATAATTCAAGATGTTCAAATGGGTAGCGCAATCACCGTTTTGTCAAAAAAATGAAAGCCACGCTAAATTTTAGCTGCATTTATTTTACAGACTTGACTTCTTGCCTTAAGTGCACCCTAATTATGCAATAAAAGATTATATATTCAACTTTAATGTTTTAAAATACTGTTCTGAACTAGACTGAATGGAAAGACTGTGTAAACTTGAAGCAAACCTTAAATAAACTCCTAATGGCCTCGTGTCAGCAGACGACACTTCATTGGGTGCGCTAAAAATAGAAAACAGAATAGAAGCCAACATCACAGCATGCAGAACCCAACATCACAGCATGCAGAACCCAACATCACCGCATGCAGAACCCAATATCACAGCATGCAGAACCCAATATCACAGCATGCAGAACCCAACATCACAGCATGCAGAACCCAACATCACAGCATGCAGAACCCAACATCACAGCATGCAGAACCCAACATCACAGCATGCAGAACCCAACATCACAGCATGCAGAACCCAATATCACAGCATGCAGAACCCAACATCTGTAGTGGCAACAAGAGGAGGTAACTTGTCAGCATGTAGGTTAACTAGATGCACTGCCTACATATTAGCAATAAAATCTCACAATTCGTGTATGTATTTACATCCATTCCACTTTCTAACGCCTGCAAATCTATTTCATGTAATTGAGAAATGTATCCTTCATTTAAATTTCAATATGAACAGAAGTTTTAATTATAGCTTGCAATTAAGTTCATAAGGACACCATCGTGAAATAATTTCCTCAGTACCAATTATTTTTATCCACAAGCAAAGCTTCATTTTGATGGTGGTGACTGAGAGTAATGGTGCGAGAAGCTGGTCGTGTTTCACTGTCAATACAAATCAGGTAATGAATGAATGGAAAAATTACTCATTTTTGCTTCAGCTCTTAATGCTCTTTACTTTGAGTCCATTATTGCTTGTGACTAGGCAGTAGCGGCACAGAGTTCACCGTAGCAAGTCTTAAGACTTGAAACTTAAACGTAGGTTCAAAACCTACTCATATTCTGCTAAAAATTTTTGCGCCATGTGTGGGGCTGCGTGGGATGCTTGGACAGGCTCGAGAACTAAAGCATATTATGCACAGCAGGTCGAGAGGGAACATGGAAACTTATTCCGCTCTCTGAACTTTCATTTCTTTCTCGTTTCTCTATGCTCTCTGAACTCTCATTTCTTTCTGCTCTCTGAACTCTCATTTCTCTCTGCTCTCTGAACTCTCATTTCTTTCTGCTCTCTGAGCTTTCATTTCTTTCTGCTCTCTGAGCTTTCATTTCTTTCTCATTTCTTTCTGCTCTCTGAACTCTCATTTCTTTCTGCTCTCTGAGCTTTCATTTCTTTCTGCTCTCTGAGCTTTCATTTCTTTCTCATTTTACCTGCTCTCTGAGCTCTCATTTCTTTCTCATTTCTTTCTGCTCCCTGAACTTTCATTCCCAGCATATTCTCGCAAACTGACAAAATTTTCTGAGTGGAGGCACGTAAAATACTTTGATTTATTTGCTCTCAGGATTACATGGATTACTTTGAGCTCACCTGGACCTGATACTGTAACTTGCACTCCTGAACCCACACGTATTTAAACGAGGCACTAAAATTAACAGCTTTACTTACCAAGCGCATCGAAAACATGAAAGTAACAGCAAACTCCAGGCAGAAGTTCTCAAACTTTAGTTCGTTAATATTAGTTAACTTATGAGAAAGAAATTGTGAGGCAATTTATGTTTAATTACTGAAGAAAATTCTGGGCTTTTTGCCTTCGTAATTTTTCCAAAAATTTTCTATGATGATGGTCTATGATGTATTGATTAATGTATTGATTTAAATATAGATTATAGAAATTAAATCTATATAGAAATATAGATTTAATCCAAACAAAGAAGTAGTTGACCGAAAATACATGTTTTGTTTCATTGGTCCAAGTGTGCCTCCTCTATGTAGTTCAATCATATTTAACCATCCTCCAAGTTCTCTTTAATGCGTTAAAATTTTATGTATAAAAGACAGACATCATAATATTATACATCATCAGTACCTAATTATTTTACAGCCACCTGGATTGCTAAAGTCAATGAGTCATCTTTCAGGACATGACTTACAATTTCACACATTTTAATTGATGTGCAGCAGCTGTCAATTTTTCCAACGATAATTGATGCCTCAAAGCTAAAAATTCCTTCGTTGATAATTGACGCACAATCTAACAATTCATCTAGTCATGATTAATGTACAGCTGAGAATTTCTAAAACTAATTTCCATTTCCTAGTATATTTTGATTAAACAGAATAGAATATGGCAAAAAGAATGAGCCGTTTCGGCCATTCTTGAGTTGCCTTCCTAATCCCATGCGTCTAAAGTTGAGGCATTTATCAAGCATAAACACATTAATCACGCACAGGTATTTCAGTCACGCACCCGTACTGCAATCATGCACAGGCCCTAGGAGCTAAGAAGGATATGGAATCAGTACTTTATACCATTGGTTGTTACTAATCCAATATTTGATACGACGATTTTGAATGCGTTCACCGAGCCAGCAAAAATTATATTTTCAGGCAGCTGGTGCCAGGTTCCAGCATATTAACTGGAAAGAAGTTTAAAGCTTGGGATGTCTTGAAGTTTCTTATTATTAGTTTTTGGCCGCTATTTTCGGTTCGCAAGTTAACACATCTTTCGAAAAGTCCTTCCAGGGTATATTGTTGAAGCAGTTGAGTAATTTATAGGTCTGGATGAGTTATCCTAGCAGTTTTCTTTGTTCTAGGGAGATGAGCTAAAGCTGCTGAAGACGCCTTTTGCAGCTGTTGTCGCAAAGTTCAGGAATCATTCCCGTTGCTTTATGCTAAATTCTCTCGATTTTGTTACCATCTCGTCGTAGGGTAGTTGACCAAAGTGGCGCTACATTTGCCAGATGTGGCCGGACTAGCACTTTATGGAGCAGTAATACGATATTTTTCGTTCTGCAATGAAATCAAAAATCCTGCTCTCATTTTTGACGCTTTTTTACTTGTTCATCATGCTTATATTTTCCAGTGATAATGATATCCAGATTTTTGTTACTGCACTGCTTCAATAGGTGTGTCATTCATCGTGTGTTGGAAATGCCGGTTATTAGCATCAACATACATGACTAAACATTTGTCAATGTCAAAGCTAATTTGCCAGGTTTCTGTCCATTGAAACAGACGATTGAGGTCTGATTGAATACTCGTTCTCTCTCTTTTCGCAAATGCCCTGTGACAAAATTTCGTGTCGTCGTTGAATTTGTTGTTTACTTTACTGATGATTCCAACATCAAAGTCTTTGATGTAGATGATGAAGAGGAATCTAGAATACTCCCTTGAGGGACCCCTGATGTTACATGCGCCAAATTACTGGTTTGATCAAAAATCATCACTTGTTGAGTACAACAATGAACCAGTTTTGTTTCCATTAGTGGTAGCCTCGTATTCCATGTGTTTCCACTTTGCCCGTCAGACTTTCATGGGGAACTTTGTCGAAGGCTTTTTGAAAGTAATGGCAAACAAAGTCTGTGGCTTTTGTACAGTCGTATATACGGTTGACTTTTCCAAAAAGGTCGAGAGGGTTTGTGAAACAGCTACATTTTACAAGTCCAGCTTTAACGATCTATATAGATTTCGATTTTATTGAAAGTAATGAAGCATTTACGGAGGTTAATTGGAAGTTCATATTCCAATATTAGAAAATGCTTTGTAACAAGCGAGTGTGAAACTTCAATTCTTTCTGTAAACTGCGACTCTAACTATCTTTATCGATACATCAATCTAAATTATTCGTGACGGGACTCAACTTTTTGTTATCATTTTCGAACATTTTTCTGTCTTGTACCTGCTGATCAGAATAAACTAAAGGAGGTTTTCAGTTAATCACAAAAATATACAAATTTTTCAATTATCAGGAAAATCCCACGTAGTGATCCAACAGTAAATTAAAAATCTCGACTGAAAGTTTTCACAATAACTTGTACTTTTCAATTCAAGATTTTAGGTTTACTGCTGGCAACTCCAACTACTACGGTATGTTGTCTGCGTCTGCTTCCAAAATAAACCTTGTTGTATTTTTAGTGCACTTCGAATTTAAAGCGTAGTTTCAACGGCAAAACTGTCATTTTATCACTAATTATGCAACTAACAAAAACTTTGTAAGTATTTCATAAAAGTGTCATCTTACGTTTTACGATGCAATCTATAAGATTTAAAAAACTGTTTCTATGTACGATGAATTGGAACTGTACTTTGCAATGCATCGGAATAAAAATAATTTGAATTTGAACATGGTGATCATCGATCTTGTTCGGACCTTCTAATCCTATTATTCTAAGATCAGAGGTCGTAATGATGAGGTCCAGAATATTGTTTTAATCCTATTATTCTGAGGTCAGGGGTCGTAATGATGAGGTCCAGAATATTGTTTTAATCCTATTATTCTGAGGTCAGGGTCGTAATGACGAAGTTCAGAATATTGTCAGTTGACTCATCGACGTGCTGCTGCAGAGAACTTATGTTTATCAGATCAATGAGCTTAGATCCTGATGAGTGGTGCAGTGTATGTAGGGCAGATTAAAGTCTCCCATAATTAGTGCGTCATAAGGAGCACTGAGGATATTTTCAAGAAAGTTATAGAGCTTTTCGTTATTGGTTGCTGTATTGGTTGGGTTCCTATATGCGAGTACAATAATGATAGTGTTTTCTTTGGTGCAGATGGATAATGAGGTGAAGTATTTCTATTTTTCTGTTACTCATTAAGTTTTAAATTGTGTTTGGAGCTTATTTTTGATATATAAAATGAATCATCCACCTCTGTTACTATGTAAAAGCCTGTTAACATTGTGGTTGAAGTATTCTTTGAATGAGACTTCCTCTAAGAGATGTCTTTCCTTTAGATCTAACCACGTTTCATTCACGGCTATGATGTGTGACAGGATTGACGCAGGAGCTTGCATACAAATAGACAATTGAGATAGTGGCCCAAAACTCCCCATATTATTTCCAGTATTTATTACACAGAAACTGAGGCCAGGATTCGGTGCGTTACTCATTATAAACGATACGAAGTTCTAATAAATTACAACTGAAAGAAGAATACTGAGAGTTTATGTATTCATGATACAGGGTGATTATAATTAGAATTATGGATTCTAACAATAACTTACTTTAGAGAACCTGTAAATGGCTATCCATGTATGTATGTATATACAGCAAAAAATGGAGCAGCATATATGGATTGTTACATCAAAAATAATGTATCGTTAGTAGGAGTAAGGAGAAGTTTCATAAGAAGATTTAAAATGAGACCATCTAAATCCTGTGTTCATGCATTGGGACTTAAATTTAGACTTACAGGATCTGTTGCTAGCAAAAGTTGCACTGGAAGACCGAAGTCATTCAGTAGTGAAGACTGTGTGAGTCATAGAGTTACTGAAGACTGCTAAACATTCACTAGCAAAATGATACACAGAATCATTTTTATCGGTATTTGCACTATCGGTTTGCTCACCTGAGCTCTGTTCGTTGTTTTGTTCATTGGCCGCCTTGAGCAGTTGCTTTTCGTAATTTACTTGCTAATAATTAGTCATTAAAAGCTGTACTTCACCCTCATGTGGGTTTGCTCCTGTTGCATTCATTTTATAGCAGCATTAGAATAGAATAAGGCAATAGGAACGAGCTGTTTGGCCCATTCTTGGTTCAATACCGAAGTCCCATGCAATGCCGAAGTGGTGTAGTAGTACGTTTTAGTTCACGCTTTCCCTATCATTACCTTCAGAATATCGAAAGTACCGTTGATTTACAACTGTTTTTGGCAGCGCAAGAGTCTCGTACTGCAGAGGTGAATTTACGTGCACTATATGTGTTGTCATCGTGCCCAGTGCGCTGCTCATTTCCCTGATGAAAACTTGAGTTACATGCATTATGCACAAGAACGTGCTTTTGTTAAACTTCTTATTTTCCTACGTCTGCGAGTAACATCTAATTCGTGGAGCTGCATGGACTCGCCTCCGAAGCTCCAATAAACGTGAAACAAGAAGAAGAAAAACGTTTAATTCTGGATTAAGATGAATATAAAAATCTATATTTTGTAACACATTTTCATATTGGCAGACCTGAATTTGACTTTCAATTTTGCTACCGAATTTCGCATATTGGCAATTATTTCTTCTGTACTTGATGCGTTTATTCCGGAAAGAGTATCAGTGCTACGCCAGTAACTTGAGCGCACCGCCTGCTACAGAA